>CAUYQG010255304.1:0-31928 GCA_963574415.1 Tarsius wallacei
AGCGCGTGCCTGTATCTCCAGTTACTTGGAAGGCTGAGGCGGAAGGATCGCCGGAGCCCAGCAGGTCGAGGCTGCGGTGGCCGGGAGTGGCCACTGCACTCCAGTCTGGGCGACAGAGTGAGACTCCAACTCAAAAAAAAATTAAAAAAAAGAAACTTAGCAATACTTGTTAGAGTTAGTTTCTCATAGACTAATACATTGTTGGATATATCTGCCAATATATATACTTTGTAGTATGACATCCATTTACCATAAAAGAATAGTCTTTTTCTAATAACAGTTTCATCATTGCACTGAAAACCATTTGTCTTTCTTGAGGACATAATTCTCTGGAATACATGAAAAATTTATTAAGATACAGTATTTTTTAAAAAGCTAATTCTTGTGAACTTCTTAATAACACATATAACAACGGGATAACATTGCCAAAGGAGTTGTGTTGTGCTCATTTCCAGAGTTTTAAGGACAGGTAAGACAAACATTGTCTGGGCCAGTTAAAGCTCACACTGAATTCACAAAGATAGACTTAACACATTTTAAAAGCTTCTCTGACAAATCAATGCAGAATCACAGTTTATAGCTCAAATGTATTTTTGTTCTGGCCTGACCAGATATTTATATAAACACAAGAGAATCTTAACACCGGAGAGTATTTAATTCAACAAACCAATTCAGTATATACTCATTAAGGGCTTATTATTCCCAAAGCACTAAGCTACGCACTGAGTATACAGCAGGCCTTGCCCTTGTGGAATGTTCGATCTAATTAGGCATGCAGTAAAGTAAACTGGGAATTAAAATATGTTGCGATGAATGCCATGACTGTAGTAAGCACAGAGTGCTGTAGAAGAACCTAGGATGGACAACACGTAACTCAGTGTTAGTAGTCCAGGAACTGCCTTCTGTAGGAAGCCATACCTGAACTGAGGCTGCTAGGGCAACAAAGAGTTAATAAAGTGAGGTCCAGGGTGGGAAGCATGTAGTGAGAAAATATTCCTGCAGCAGGACATGTTTGTTGACCAAAGCCTGTAAGCAAGATAAAGTGTTGGTTTGAAAAATATCCAAGGAGTTTAGATCAAGGGAGGAAGTATAGAGAGATGAAGCCTGGGGAGGCAAAAAGGTTCATGAAGGGCTTTGTAATCCATGTTACACATTTTAAGCTTTATCCTAAGGGTAAATATAAAGACATTGAGGACTTTTACTAAAGAAATGCCACATGGCCAGACTAGAGCTAGAAAAACTGCTAGGGGAGGGAGGGGCATACCTCATCAACAAGGGTACCTGCATAATCAACGTTTGTATACCTAACCCTGAATTGTACCCCACATCTTTATAATAAAAATAAAATTAAATAAATAGATAAACAAATAAAAAAGAAAAAGAGCATTTTATCCTTGTCTCAGCTTCTTACTCCATTACTTTAAACCACTGGAGAGATGAAGAAAAGCTGCTGAATATCTTCTTCAGAGTCATTTTCGTCATCCAAGGGGAAATGGTTATGAAATAGGGGGACCATACAATTGATCATTCACAAATAGTTATGCTGGAATAATAAGTGTAAACTGGGACATATGGTCATCCTAAATTTAAATCTCTTCGCAAATATAACAAGTTCTCCTCTAACTCTTTTTTTTTTCCAATCCTGTTCAAAATGCAGAAATAAAAACAAGACTTTTGAATAATCAGCAAGAATGTGTTTACTGGTAGGGCTAGAGGATTAATTACCATGCTTTTTGTAATCAATCGTGTCCTTTTTGCTTTTCTGGATATAACCATGTGTTGCTGACTCGTTTATAGTTTGTATCTTATTGCAATTCCTAAGTATTTTTATGCTATACTTGGGCTTAGAAAGTCTTTACTTACTCTGTAGTTATTCTGTCTCAGAATTTTTCCAACCATAATGTATCTTGGTTTCAATGGATCATTTCTCTAATGTATAGAGATCACTTGCGATTATTCCCATCTTTGAGCTGTTAGCCACAGAATTATCAGCTATCAGGTCATAAAAGACAGGAACTATGCCTTCCTAGATGTAATAAGGTACACATCTGAGTACTTTCTAGATGAAGGAACCAAATTATGTTATTTTTATTGTTGTTTCCCTCAATTCTGTAACATATAGTAGTGCCATTACCAAAAATAAAATGAGAAATTAGAGGTTGGTAGAAAAATTGGAATTTTTATTCATTCCCAAATTGTGCTTCATTACTTATTATTAGCTACTTGGATATAATTATTTTTTCTTAATTAAGAAGAGCATTATAACAATATATATGGCATATTCAATGCAAAAACTGTTTTAAGACAGTAAGTTTTCTTTCAGTTATCAAAAATGTCTAAACACAAAAAATGGTTTGCTTATGGATTAAAATGTTATATTGATTTAGAGGTGGAAGTTAGGTCAGAAGAAAGGAGCTTTGTTGTTGCAAAAAAATATATCAGGGTACAAACTGCAAAAATCACATTTGGAATAAAATACCACTCCCAAGTGTATTTTATTACAATGAAAATAAAATGCCACTTTCAAGTTTATTTTTATTTTCAAATATAAAAATAGTATTGAAATCATAAATTATGATATAGCTGACATATGAGTATTTATTGACTCACAAATAAAATTCCTTAGAGCGTTTTGTTCAAGCTGAATTTTAGGATTCTGGCTAATTACATTTCCCTTTTTTTTTTTTTAAAGACTGGTCCAGGAGAAATGTCCTTCCTCTGAGTTTAAGAACATATATAAATATCTAGTTGTGTATAATTAATTTTGGTTTCTATTTTAAATGTTACATTTAAAGTCACTACTGTAAGTTCCTGACTTCCTCAGAAACTTCAGTAACTTCTACTTTGTTTCACTTCATCTATGTTTTTTTTGTTGTTGTTGTTGTTTTGAGTTGGAGTCTCACTCTGTCACCCAGACTGGAGTATAGTGGCCGCTGCCAGCCACCGCAGCCTGGACCTGCTGGGTTCCGGTGATCCTTCCGCCTCCGCCTTCCGAGTAGCCGGAATTACAGGCGTGCGCTACCACGCCAGGCTGATTTTTGATTTATTGTAGAGATGAGGTCTCGCCAATTTGTCTAGGCGGGTCTCGAACCCGCGGGCTCAGGCAATCCACTCACCTCAGCCTCCCAAGGGTGCGGGATTACAGGCTGAGCCACCGAGCCCGGCTCACTTCATCTATGTTTATCCCCACAGTCTGAAGTTTGGTATCTCTTGACAATGAAATAATACACAAAAACATTCCTCCAAGTTCAATGTCTTCTCCTTCCAGCTCTCTGACCCAATCACCTATACGTTACTTGCTATGCAACCTTGTAGAGACCTCTTTATCTGCTGATTGCTTTATTATTTGATAATGGTTTGGATTTTTATTTTTTTCCTTTCTGTATGTCTGTCTTTCTGGTTGTTCATGCAAACACGCATATGGGTCTCTCCCTCTTAGTTTTTTATTTAGTGCTGTAGACAATGAGAAGAACAAAGATGCCCATCACTCATCCAGCCCAGCCTAAGGCGTGCAAGGCCATAGAATTGTCACTAGCCCTAGAATCAACTTGTGTTCAATGGGAACCCAGTCACCACAAATCAGCATGTCAGCACCATTCTGGAAGCCTGATCTCACACGATTCTCATTAAAAAAAATTACTAATCAGCAAGATTATTATTTCTCTCATGCAAGTATTAACCAGACCTGATCCTGCTTAGCTTTCAAGATCAGTCAAGATGGAGTGCCTTCAGGGTGATATGGCCATAAATGAGAGTGTGTTTCTCATCGAGTTATCCTCCTGGGAACTGGGAATAGACACAGAGCTCCTAGGAAATTCCATTAGACATTATTCCTTGGGTATCTGGTCAAATCCCATGTACTGGGTAGAGAGTTAGAGGAATAAAGATGGAGGTTCACACAGGGTTGAGGAATTGGTTTAGTCCATTCAAGCTGATATAACAAAATACTCATATGTCAGCTATATCATAATTTATACTATAAATTGGGTAGCTTATAAATACCATGAATTGGGCAACTTATAAACAACAAAACAAATCATTTCTCACAGTTCTGGAGGCTGATAAGTGTAAGATCAAGGCACCAGCAGATTTGGTGTCTGGTCAGGGCCCTGATTCATAAAATGGCACCTTCTCTGTATGTTCTCACATGGTGGAAGGGCCACACAAGCTCCTAGGGGCTTCTTTTATATGAGCATTAATCCTTTTCAAGAGCTCTCTGCCTCATGACCTAATCACCTCCCAAAGGTCCTACCTCCTAATGCTATAACATTGGAGGTTAGGTTTCAAAGTAAACATTGGGGAAGACACAAACATTCAGTCCATAGTACTCCCTGTGGATTACTGGGTATGGCAAGGTAGATCTGATGACCTTTTAAAACCATCACCTTGGAGGTTAAAATATCAACACACACATTTTAGGAGGGCACAGACATTCAGACTGTAGCAGGTATCCTATCCAGACAGCATTGTCAGCCCAGGAAGTCCCAGGCACCAGAGCGGTTCTTAGAAAATTCCAAGGTAGACATTTTAATGTGCCATAACACTCTGAGGCACAGGGTTCTGAGCAGGGACACTTGCTCAGGCTGCTGGGTTCAAAGAAGGAACATTCTAAAGGAAGCAACCCGATTTGAAGAGTCCAAAACAGAAGCTGTCTCACTTCTGACCTAACTCCAGCAATCCCACAACATCACCTCTGTCTCATTTTAGTGGACATATACAAGTCACTATGGCCAGACCAGAACCAAGGGAAGGAGAATTAGACTTCTTCTCTTGAGAGGGAGGTCAAGGTCAAATTGCATAAGTGCATGTAGAATGGAAGATATTGGTGCAGCCAATATGTTCCATAACTCCCATAACTATAATTCTCCATAGCATATACAGTATTACAATAATTGCCTATTTACTTTTCTATATTCTCCACCCAACTTTCAAGTAATCTAATGACTAAACACCAATGCTTGTGCTCTTTACACCCCCTTGAGCCTATTGGGAGAAGTAGTTAATATGAAGGAATGGAAACAGTATGGCTGAGAACTAGGAAGGATCACCAGAAACAGATTCGGCTTACTGATATACAATTAATCACATATTGATTGAACAGCCAAAAAATACTCAGCAAATGTTTTTTACTCTCCTATGAAAAAAGTAAACTTCTATGGAGAGCTGTTCAAACTCATCAAATAACAATTCAGCTCTTTGCCACAGAGCCTTTGGTTAATATGTAAAACTCTATTATGCTTAGTTCGATATGACACAATATGGAGAACACAAGATGATAAAACCTTTGAGCAGAGGAGTCTGTATGCCAAGGATGCTATTGTTTCCCAATGCATATGGAGAGAATGCAAAGGCATTCTGACAGTATAGAATGGAGCTGCTTTAATAACAAAGGTGAAGTTAATAGCTTTAATCTGTTTATCAATTCTTATTCTAGTCTGCTCCAACCCACAATGTCTGGAAGTTTTCAAACTCAGAAAAAGTTCAGTACTTTCTGTCATTTTTTGCTAATCTTCAGATGCTGAAAATCATTTTAAATCCATTCCTGTCATTTTGGATTTGCATAAGTGTCTTGAAAGAAAAGTCTAAAAAGGCAAAGGCTGATTTAGTGTGAATGAACATGCCATAAAACATTTCAAACCTTACATCATTCATGTAAATGTTTCATGATTTAAAATTTTTGAACTTGCCAATAATGAGCATTCTAGTGTCATGCTCGATGCAGTGGCTAAGGCTGAGAAGTTGTTTTCATTAAAATCATCCCTCTTGAGGTACAGATAAGTTTGGAGGAGGGTAGAAAAAAATAACCTTCACTTTAGCCTGGAATTTGAAATCTTAGCCTAAACACATGACCTACTAGTTGAGGAAAAAGGAAATCTCTACAGGGTTTCATTAGGATACCAAGGGCAAATAGAGTGTTCACCAGTGAGATGGGGAATGGCTTTGATATTCAAATTACGTCCATACCCAAATCATTTTGCCAAAAAAATTGAATCAAGTTATTGACTCAATGAATTTAGTCAAGTAATTGATCAAAATACTTATAGATTAAGAATTTGGTTTTATTAAATCAGTCACTGTGAGCACTTTTATAGACATTGAGTTGAGTAGCTTTCAACAGTGAAACTGGTTTGACAACTCTCTAGCTGGTTTGTCAACACATGGCACAACAAAAGCATTTGTGCCAAAGTACCAATTTTTATCAAACACAAGTTACCTATTCATAAATTAATCTAATTTAGACCATACCAATATATTTAAATTTTCAACTGCATTTTGCAAAATCCCAAACTTCTAGTGGCTTTGAGTCATCCCTCTGTGAAATTTACACTATTTTGATCTCATCCATTTTTATTCAACCCTTTACAAAGAGAAATACTGTGAAAGAAAAAAACAAACAAAAAAAAGCTACCACAAATTTGACAAATATTAAGAAGTAAATAATCTCTAAAAGACATATATAAATAATATTCCCAAAGGTGAGGGTAGAGGGTAAGAATTCTATTTTATTTTTTTAGTGCTAGGGACCCAAGACAACAATATGCTGTTTTCAGGGTTATTATTGATGGAAGTTGTTCAGTTCCATTCGGTGAGGGACCCTTAGCTAATGTCTTGCACCTGTCTACAAAGAATGTGATTAACAATGGAGAGGCATGCCTAATGAGGCCTATCCTCACCTCTGACAACACAGGGAGTGGTCTCCAACACAACCTTTGTTAAGGACTGCAAGAAGGAAGCTGTCCCAAGAAGCTCTTTAGCCTGAAAGCCACAGGGACTCCCATTAGAGTAATATTGTTTTGAACATATTTTCCTTTTTCTAATACATTTTTCAATGTAATTGCCATACACATACACCACAAAGATACATTGAGTGATGACTCATCTCATCAATTTGGAACAATACTTATCCTCTACCCCATGAGCAGCCCTGCTGCTCCAGAGAAATCATAAATATTACGACTGAAAGTCATTTCAGTGGTAGGCTGTCATGAAAAAAAAAAAGGTCATGAAACCACACAGAATCTAATGTGAGCATCCAAAATATTCAGCAAATGTCTAATCTCTTAATTCATCTCTTATTGACTCCTCTATGTAACTGAATTCTCCATAATGTTTGCTTCAAATCTCTTTCAGAGACTGGCCATGGTTATACAATCTTGTGACTATGCTAAACACCACAGAATTGTACACTTTCAAATGGTAAGATTTATGGTATGTGAATTATATTTTAATTTTTAAAAAGGGAGAAAAGTAGGACCCCAAGATATAAACTAAGAGCTATCAACACATAAGTCAGTGACTCCTTAGGACGCATAAAGATATTTCAATGCATTCTTCACAATACTTTTAGAGCCTCTGGTAAAGCCGGTGTGGCATAAGCCCCAGCAGTTCTTATTTTGGCAAGTACCACAGATGACTAATAGATGGTCTGCAGTATTATAACTTTATAAAATGCTAATATTTTTTCAGGAATGGAAAAGATTGCTCAAATATTAAACAGGAATGTAAAGAAGGAAAGAAGGAAGGACCAGGGCTTCTAGGAGGTACCATGCTCACTTATAAACTAATCTGTGTTTGTGAGTTTTTACTGTTTATTAAATTAATATAATCTCACTATCTGAGGTTGAATGTTTACATTAAAACAGAGTCTATTGAGAGATATTATTTTAATTCAAAATAAGTGATGTTAATGAAAAGTTTTAGACAACAGTTTAGAGAAGATATTATAGTAAAGATATGTGTTGACACACAGGCCTTCTCTTCCCCCCACCACCCAAACCATACCACATAGATGGCTTCCTGCTTTTTCGTGTCCAAGGACAACTCTGTTTTTGAGGTTTCAAAAACACAGATCTAATATTCAAAGTTCTGTGAAATAGTGACCAAAATCTTCACCAAATAACTAAGTCCTTACATGCTTACTAGACTTTGATCATGTGGCCTTCATTTCCTGAAGAAAAAAATAAAATAATCTATATAGATTAACATCTACTAAGCCTGGCAGATTTTTTTTTTTTTTTTTTTGAGTTGGAGTCTCACTCTGTCACCCAGACTGGCGTGCAGTGGCCGCTCCCGGCCACCGCAGCCTCGACCTGCTGGGCTCCGGTGATCCTTCTGCTTCAACCTTCCAAGTAGCTGGAACTACAGGCGCGCGCTACCACGCCCGGCTAATTTTTGATTTATTGTAGAGATGAGGTCTCGCCAAGTTGCCCAGGTGGGTCTCGAACCCACGATCAGGCAATCCACTCGCCTCAGCCTCCGAAAGCGCTGGAATGACCGGCTGAGCCACCAAGCCCGGCTTGGCCTGGCAGATTTGAAGCCAGTAACAACATTCTCATGGAAAACTTGGTATAACAAAATAGGTCTATTTGAATTATATGTTATGTAAACTTGTCTTAGGAGACATTTAAACAAGTAATAAAACTGCTTTATTTTTATTCTTCTGACGTGTAGGTGAATTTTAATTTACTCTTCTAATATCATTACAAAAGAAATGGAGAACAATACATATTCCTGCTATGGGCCACTAAGTTATTAATTACATTTCTAAAGTATGTTTAAATTGTTACTAGCTTGCTTATGTACGGCAATGATATAATTGTATATAATGCAAAAATGAGCATAATTTGCATATGACCTTTAGCATATGACCTTTATAAAATACAACCCATCATGATTGTTTGTTCTTTGATGTTTCAATTTCAGCAAGATGACAAAGCTTAGACCTTCTGAGAAGCACTGTAGCTTAATTTTGAACCAGAAAGACCAATATTTTGGCACCAAAAAAAAGTTAGTCATAAGTCAGATTTGTTCGATATTTCAAAAGACATATATGTAGTTATTTACTAAAATTAATTTGAAATGTAAATTTCAAATATTGTTATCTACTCAAATTCTCTGCAGTGCTGTTTTCCTACTCACTTTTTTTTTTTTATTGCTATGAATTGTCCCATTCTTTATTAATCCCACAGTTTGGAACTACATCATTAGCCTGACCTGCTCCTTTGGCTCTCTTTAGCAGTACTGAAGTTTTGAGTCATGCCAATTACCACTGTTATAGCCCAGATGTGTTCCCCAAAACTCACCTGTTGGAAACTTGATCCTGAGGGTGGTGGTATGGGAACATGGGGATTAATGATTCTATAAAAAAGGACTTGCAGGAGAACGTTCTCCATCTTATGCTTTTCTGCTATGTAATAGCATTGAGTTTTTCCCTACCAGAAAACCCACTGTCCAAGGTGCCACTTTGGAATCAAACAGACTGGGTCCTAACCTGCTTGACATCATGCTTTTAGACCTCCCAGTCTCCAGAACTGTAAAAATTAATTTATATTAATATATAAATTAGCCAGTCTGTAGTTGTCTATTATATCAGCACAAAAGAACTAAGACAATTACTTTCTCAAAATAAATACCAATCCACTAAAATTCCTGAAATCAGCATTGTGAGCCTTGATTTGAGGTCTTGGAACTCATGATAAAATACAAATCCTTAAAACGCGTATGGTATATGTTTCAGTCATTCACAAAACCAGCAATGATTGAGAAACCACTAAGAGATCGGTATTGTACTTAGCATTACAGATACCAAGGCAAATAAGACACAGGCCCTCTCCTCAAGGACATGCTCTAGTAAAGATTATGGATTCCACAACACTAAGATGTGATAAAGTATTGTAGGTATTGTGATGGTTGTATAAGAAACATGGAAACAAGAAACAAAGGAGTAGTTATTCATACCTGGATAACTAGCTAAAGAGAATGGCTCCTAACATTTTTTACCAGGGAAAACAGTGCTGAATGTTAAAAATAACAGGTAAAACAAAGAGGATTCTAAAAAGAAATAGAAGGCAATCACCAAGTAAATTAATATGTGGAGGGCTTATTTACAATTTTGTTTAAAATTTATGAGTAATTCAGCTAATTTCTACATTGGAATAACCACTCAATAACTTTTAAGAGCATATAAGAATTGAATAGCTTAAAAAACAATAAATATTTTTTCTCTTTTTTTAATTTAAATTTTTAATTTTAAAGATGTGGGGTACAATTCAGGGTTAGGTACACAAATGTTCATTATGCAGGTACCCTTGTTGATGAGGTGTGCCACCCTCCCCTGGCAGTTTCCCAGTACTGCCAATCTCACCCCTGCTCTCCCCTGGTAGTTTCCCAATACTGCCAACCCCTTTCTTATAGTATTAACGATAATTATTCAAGGTCTGCTTATGAGTGAGAACATGTGATACTCAGTTCTTTGTTTAGTGATAGATCGCACAGTATTATAGACTCTAAGTCCATCAAAGTTGCTGTGAAGTCCATAATTTTGACCTTCCTTAAGGCTGCATAATATTTCATCAAGTGCTCTTTCTATGGGCAGCACGGTTGGTTCCACGTTTTTGCTATTGTGAAAAATGGTGCAATAAACATGTGTGTGCAAGTATCTTTTTCATAGAGTGATCTGAGATCCTCAGGGTATATTCCCAGTAGGGGGATTGCAGGGTTGTATGGAAGGTCGATTTTTAGATCGTTTAGGAATCTCCAAACTGTCTGCCACAAAGACTGTACTAGTTTACATTCCCACTAACAGTGTAGAAGTGTTCCCTTTTCCCCTCATACTCTCTAGCATCTGTTGAAAAAACAATAATATTTATCATTAAAGCCCCCGTGTCAAATGCTTCATGAACAACACCTCTGTAAAGACAAGTATTCATTCATCCATTCACTCATTCAGTAAATACCTAAGGAGTCCCTACCATTTGACATGTATTGTTTGAGTACTGGGAATACAGATGTGAAAAAAGAAATTTCACAGAAGGTGGCAGATGCCAAATTAATAAACAAGGTAATTTGGGCTAGGAATAAGTATTATAAAAAATAGACTGGGCATGGTGGCTCACTCCTGTAATCCCAGAACTTTGGGAGGCCAAGACAGAAGGATTACTTTAGTCCAGAAGTTCAAGAGCAGCCTGAGCAACATAGTGAGACTCCATCTCAAAAAAATCAAATCAAAAATAATAATAAATAAGTAATAGCTTTATATTAATCTAAATAACTGAGTAAAGGCATGAGGGGCTATTTTTGGAAAGATCTCTTGCAAGAGAAAACATTTGAGGTAAGGCCTGAGTGATGAAAAAGAGCTTGGTTCCAACTGTATGACAAACAAAAAAGCAAAATTTGGAGACGTGAAAAGAGCGTTGGCTGTGGGGGAGAGAGGGGAGGGAAGAATGATTAGGCAGAGCACAGGGTTTTTAGGGCAGAGAGACTATTCTGTATGATATTAGAAGGTGAATACTTGTCATCATAAATTCGCCTAAACCCATAGAATGTACAGCACCAAGAGTGAACCCTAATGCAAACCATGGGCTTTGAGTGATAATCATAGGTCAGTGTCAGCTCACCATTTATTTCAAGTGTCCCACTCTGGTGGGGATGTTGATATCAGGAAGGGCTATGCGTGTGTAGGAACAGTGGGTATATGGGAAATCGCTGGACCTTCTGCTCAACTTTGCTGTGAATCTAAAACTGCCCCCAAAAAATAAATTTTATTTAAAATTTGTTTTAAAATATGATCATCTAGCTCACAACAGAACTCAATTAAATTTCCTGTGATTCAAGTTAAAAGGAATGTTAAAACCCTAAGGTATCACCATATTATGAGAATTGCTTCTGGTTAACCTGTTAGAATCTGGAGTCTCTAAAAGGCACTCATTTGTGTGGTAAATTTCAGCACTATGTCTGAATTAGGTGATTGCATTTTTTTAACAAAACTGTGATTGCTACATTTTCAAGCTAAGAATCATGTTACGGAATGGATTGGAGCAGGATGGATACGGAATGAAAAGATGTAAAAGGTAGGAAATTAGAGGGTATTAGCAATTGAAACTCATCTGAGCAAAAAGCAAAAGCAGTTTTAGTTCAATGTGAACCATTAAGTCAGCACTGAATGTCACTGGTTACTATAGGAACTTGGTTAACAGAAAATGAAAACAGCTGGATTTATAGCTGCTTTAAATGAGTTAAACAGCTGCCTACTCAGTGCCAATGGAGACTACTGAAAGTGGTAAATGGTGAAACTTCTACATACAAGTATGCAGGAAAGAAATGAAAAACTAATAAACCTTTAGATTTTAGTCATGGATTACATATGTTTGAATTATTTTGATTATAGTTATTTCTTAATAAGCTACTGGTTTATCTTGAGACTTAAAAATCCTGAAACTCCTATGCATAATCTTTTAAATTGTATTGAGTTGAATTTGGTCTGCCATAAGACACATCTGCGAAATACCATCAGCTAGTCACACTTGAACAACTGTCCCAAATAACTAAAGGAGCTCAAAAGTATGGTTATATGTAATATTAGTTATAATTTAGGAAAACAAAAGTATTCACTTTAAACTACAGAAAATACACATGTTAATGCCATCTTATAACAACCAAGGGATTGTTTATCTCATTTGTTATTCTCTTGATTTCGTTTTTTTCTGTCCCCAGGATCATTCTCCAAATTCAGGCCCTTGTTTTCTAACTCGTGGACAACTGCAATAACCACTTAAGCTATTTTGTTCAAGCGTCCCCTTCGAATCTATTCTCCACACTGCCACCTGTGCTATATTTCTAAAATATCGCTCCCTGTTGAAACCCAAAACCTGTAGAATATATCCAAAATGATTACTTGGGTATCCTGTGTTTTGATAACCTGAATCCAACAAACATTTTTAGTGTCATCTTTTAAGAGTAGGATGACCATGTAATTAACCTTTTATACCCGGATACTTTGATAGTAAAAGGGGCAGTTATTAATAGTTTCTCTGAGACAACAAGATTAAACTAGACTGCCAAGACAATCGAGGAAATATGATTACCTTATTCAGAGCCTACGGTTTCTTTACTTTACCAAGATAAATCAGTGCCTTTCTCCTCTGTGGTCCATAGCACAGAGCAGTGTTCCTCTATTTAGCAATTTCACTTAGTGTTGTGAGTATCCTCATCATATATATATATATATATATATATATATATATATATATATATATATATATATTCCCCACTAAGTTCAGATGTCTAAGAAGTCAAAGACACATCTTTGCATTCTGGGCACCAAGTATAGGATCAGACACCTAAAAGATGTTCAATAAACGTCATTTGGTGCTAAATTAATATTGAAGCAGAAAACTGATAGACTTAATTTGAAAAAGTAATTAAATAGCCAAAAATGAGACATGATCACCTAGATGAATCTATAAAATTATGTTACATGGGAAGTGTACATATATGAGTATTCATCCCAAAGGAGAGGAGCAGCATATACAAATGATTATCATTGCATCTCTAAACATAGTCATAGGTTTTGATCTTTGTATTTATTATTTGAGATGAAATAATAACTTTGCATTCTCCCTTTAAATGACAATGTGCAAAAATAAAAGATAAAAGATAATTTGTTTAAATCCTGGCTTTGAAACACTTCACAACATATTAAGTAGTATTTATTATGGTTTCAAAGCATTTATCCCGAGTCACACCAGGATTCTAGCATTCCTTTTCAATTTCTTACTGAGGAATAATTCTCCAATTATTCTGCTCAGTTGATTAAGATAGTGCACAGTTTACTCCTTACAAATATTTCTCTCCTGTGTGATGTTTCCCACACAGGAACATCACAGCTGATTCTGTGTAATCACCACAGCAGAAATAAGCGAACAAAGATGTAACTCTAATGAAAACAGCTATGCCCCCGAATGGTGTATCATCAGGGGTCCTGATGAAAAATGCTCAGATCTTCTCAGATATTTTGCAAAAGTATGTATTGTATTTTTAAAAGCATTTGATTGAGAATGATATAAATGAAATTATTTAAAATGAGAATACAGATGCATAGGCAAGTCTTTGTATTATTAGTTTCGGTAACTTAGCAATTTTCACGACACACATATTCTTTATTTGTAAAATATAATGAAAGGACTCTCCCCTAAACTCCTGCAAACTCTCACCCTAAGTAGAGGTGTTATTACTCTTCAGAAATCTCAAAACACCCTCATCAGCTTCCTGATACTCCGTAGGGCATCACCTGAGATTCTCAGTTTATTATTCACAAACATTGTATCAAACATACTTAAAACCAATTATTTCTAATCCATCATCCTCACCAAAACCCTTGGTCACATTCCTTCACGGCTCTGAACTTTCTTCTGTATCATTTCACTCACTATTTCTCTTTTGATGATCTTTATTGTAATAAAAAATATTTATTGCAGACCATTTAAAAAACAAGAAAGAATAAACTAAAAACCATTCATGGGTATACCAGCATTTAAAAATACACACAGCTTACACTTTTGGGACTCTTTATTGCCTGCCTTATCCAGAATCACATCCTCCAGAAACTTCCCCTGCCCCAACCTCTGCTGAAGAGGCCGAATTGGAGGTCTTCATTACATGACCTCATGCTTCTGGTCACAGCTGTCTGGATCAGGAAGATAATTCTCAACTGGCCAAAGTTTCATTTTATTGTCTTCCCATTCTGTCTCAAGAATTTGAGTTCAAACCTAGGGAGACTGATGACGGAAATGGCAATACCCACTGACATATATGTGTCATATGAGCAGATAAAATTTGTAAGTGAGCAGGTGGAGAAGGAAGAAGGAAGCACAGAAATAAAAAATAGGAGACCATACAGTTCCAGAAAGGCAAAGAGATTAGTATATCAGCAACTAGTTGCCCTCAACACTGGCTTTCATGAGGCATGGTGAAAACACAGTCCCTGCATCTGCTCATTTTACCTTTAAAATAATACCCCACTCTTTTTATTGAGTGAGTTTCTAACCTCCTAGCTTTGGTCTACAACCAGAGCTATGCATATACATTTCCTTATTATAAAATTATGCCACAATATGCTACTTTAAGGCCAACTTTTTCAGTGAATACATCCATGTCCATATTATTAAGTAATTCATATTTTCATTACTGCATAATTTTTATCACGAACATATAAAGTTCATATAACCAATGCCTAGCTTAAAAAAATGTTTAGGTTATTTCACCCCCTTCTTATGTCCCTCCCATTGGGCTATTCAGAATCATTTCTTCTGTCATAAATAAGTTTGTTTCTGCACTCTACCTTTGCATAGAATATCCTCCACTACTGAGCTTAATTCCCCAGGAAAGCTATATAAACTCCAGGGTATTGGGGCAGAGTCTTCATTTGCCACTTCCAAACAATAACTTCTCCATTCTTACAAAGGCAGAGTGGCAAAATGACAACAGACCAGAATTTAAAGCCAGACTACATGGGTTCAAATCCCTTGTCTACCATATTCTAGCTGTGTAATCTTAACCAATTATATAACATCTCTAGGACTCAGTTACCTCATCTGAAAATGGAGATAATAATATGCCTGCTTCGTAGGGTTTTAAGGAGTTAAATGAGTTAACCGATATCAAGTCAGATTCCTACTATCCTACAGACTTGGGAGACAGGGCCACTATCTTCATGGATAAGTATATTTCAAAAAGATGGCCTGCAGATTATTGTTAAAGACATTCCTGGATTGTAGAAGATTTATTCTCAAAGAGGCAGAGAAAGAATTTACAATTTTGAGTTTTCTAAAGTAACTGCTCTAAAAAAATTAATAAAATAAAAAAGGAAGTCAGGAAAAGGTCTATAGTCAGAAGGACCTGTCTGAAGTTTAGTCAAGTAGTTGAAGGGAACTTCATTCAAGTTGAAGGGAATTTTCAGGTTACCTTGGTCACTCTCTATTTTGCTTTCCCCTCTTTCCTGACCATTCTTCTACCACATCTTCAAGACAGGATCCTTGATAAGTATGATTTTACCTATTACAGCTCAATTTATTCAACAGCTCCCAACAAGAAACCTTGGCTATTTCACAGTTTCAGTTACCACCTGCTGGATATCCTCAACAGTTCTTCTCATTCCTTCACTACCACACAAATTGAAATTTTTATCTATTAAACATTTATCAAAATCATCCCCTTCTGTTAATTCCTACTACAACTGATTACTTCAATCATTGCAGTGACTTTTTAAATCAGTGCCCACCTGCAAGTCTTCCCTTAGACAGTTGTCAAATATCTAACTAAAATGTAAATCTAACATGTGACCTTGCAGTTTAAAGTTCTTCAAATGCTCCATAAAAGCCAAAGATAAAGCCCAGGCTCCCTAACATGGACAGTACACAAGCCTTTGTGACCAGGTCCTAGTACATTTCTGTAACCTCATTTCTTAAAATGTTGCCCTGTGAACACCACTCTCTCATCTCTAATCTCTAGTTCATGGTTGGTTTGTTTGTTTCCTAGCCAATCAATTCTCATTCCCTCAACAAACCAAATTCAACCTGTCCAGTATGAACAACTTAATTGTTATTTTTCCCAGAATCCCCTGATCGTTGTTAATTGGGTAAAGTGCCACTTATCCGTATGTATCTGAATGTTTGTGTATTTCCCACTATACATAAACTCTTTATGAGGACTTCATCTTCTCTATTTGTATATCCCCAGAAAAGAATACAACTCTAGCACATAAATATTTAATAATTCTTTGTTGAATTAGTTACTAAATGAATAAATTAGTGAACAGACATCTTAGTCCATTCAGGCTACTATAACAAAATACAATAGACTGGGTAATTTATACACAACAGAAATTTATTTCTCACAATCCTAGTTTGAGAAGTCTAAGATCAAGGTGCTGGCAGACTTGATATCTGGTGAAGGCCCATTTCCTGGTTCATAGATACCACCTTCTCACTATGTCCTCTAATGGTGCAAGGGTGAATATATTCTCTCCGTCCTGTTTTATAAGGACACTAATCCCATTTAAGAGACCTTTGCCCTCAAGACCTAATCACTTCCCAACCCCTCCTCCTACTTCCTAATACCATCACCTTGGGGAATTGTAGTGCGTGCTAGACCCCACAAGGGAAGGCACTGTATCCAAAAGGCCGAAGAAATGACCCAAAGACACCAGAGGAGCCATGGGCTTTACTCAAGAACTGATGTACAGGGAAGGTGGTCCAGGAACAGCCGGCGGGCAGAACAGGAAAAGACTGCTCACAGTTGTAAAAGTCACACAGCTTATACAGCATTTTACAAATGGTGGAGTGCACGGTTAAGGGTGGAAAGAATAGGGCTTCTAGTGCACAGGGTAGTGTGAGAACATGCTTTCACATATGTCTCAGGTACACAATATGACTGTGAATTCTCTCTAGGTGTAGGATTTTTAGCATTATACTAAACTAAAGGTCAAATTTAAAAATAACTAAAAATTATGGTCACTGATCCAAGCATGCCGATTTTGTCTGAACCAACCTGGATGGCCAACTGCCTCAAGGAAGGGTGCATGAGAATGTCCACTATGAATAGCTGCAAGATGTGGTCAGCAGGCACAGAAACCACTTCAATCATGGCCTTAGCATAACCTGAATGCCCAGGCATGAAGCCTAAAGGGAAGGAGACATCCCAGGTTGGGAACCCCCAGGTCCCAGCCCCCTGCTTTGAGCCATATCCAGGGTGTGTTCATATTGTCACTGTGTGTCATCCTATGGGGATAGAATTTCAGTGTATAAATTTTGGGGGGACACAAACATTCAAACCATAGAAACAGGTAAATATGTACATGGAAGGTGGGATGACTTAGGCATCCTTTTATGCTGACAACCAGATTCTAAAGAAAGCAAATGTGTCCATTTATTCAAATACACACATTCATTAACAGACATAAAATGATCTTCAAACCTGTTGTATACGTTTAATGAAGTCTAAGCTCATTGATTTGTAAGTACTTTACCCATACATTGCACAAAATCTTCTCTTACAAGGAGGGGATAGGTATAAAAATGTTTTAGAGGCAGAATTCCGTTAATCTGGTAGAGAACCTCAGGCAATCAGAAACATCCAAAATCATGACAGCACACTGTCCCATTTTAGAAGTAAGCCTCAGGTGCATTCCAGAAAATGGAAGGACAAAAAACACTCACCACAATAATGTATCTTGTTTAGGAAAGACTAAGAAATGCCTCAAATGTTTTAGCCAACTAATATTTTTAAACCACCACTTTCACCCCATAACTCATTTATATTATCAGTATGCTAATAAAGAAACCATTAAATCTGCCAATGAAAACCCATTGCTAATGTGCTAATTAGTTAATCTTCAGGGATAAAGAAAGCTAAAGCATTTAAAATAGTGTTTCTGGAGTGTGGCCTTGCTAATTAAATGCTAGTTGACCACCCCTGGAGTGTGAATATCGGATTAGGGCAACTGACTACCCCTCAAGTAGAGATTAAAGCCAACTGATGCACATTTACCGCACATTGCTTATGCTAAAGTATTGTAAAGCAGATTACAGGCATCATAACACCCACCATTTTACATGCATATAAACTCTGACTATCCATAAAAGAACTCTCAAACTCTTCTTTAGCCCTTCCACAGAATGAGAAATTGTGGCTTTAAGATTTATTTCCCAACTGATTCCACATACACTTTACAAATGTGGTCTCTACAATCAATATTTAAGCAGAGAGAAAAGAAAATATATTTAATGTTCCTGTCCAAATGTTTAGCACTACACCTCAGTGGAAAATGTTTTTTCTTGTCTTTATTATGTCATCAGCTTATGGCCTGAAGCATAAAGATAAATTTCTTCAAAGTGCTTCTTTTTATTAACAAGATAGAAAATAAATAAGAACTTTCAGCATTCCAAGATACAATCCTTTCTTCTTTAATATTCTCACATGAATCTTTACCTCTGCAATGGTGATGAAAAACATGTAGCATTATTATTGTTTAGTCTTGAATAAGACATATTAGCAAAGTTAATCCAAGGGAAATGCACTGTATCATGAATCTGAAACCTGCAGTATTAATACAGCTCTCAAACCTGTAGGATAAAGATATGCTTTTTCTGGAAGTCAAAACATCATAGATCAACACACGGTACAGCTTATTTCAGTACATTCTGATATATTTTCCTTCCATTTATCTTAGATATGAATACTAGTCAATTTCATATCTCAAATATGGTTTTCTGTGTTATATGCTTGAAATACTGTAGATGACAAGGAAAGACTCCTGAATGTTAAATGCTAAATTTTTGCTCAATTCTTATAAAGGTAGAGAATGATGAAAAATGAATTCCTAAGAACAAAAGAAATGTCATTATATCAAGATAGTTTTAATTCTCTGTGTCAATATAACAATAAAAAATTCGCACACACACATATAATTAGTTGATTTATATGGGTGTTATATAGTATAGATTAATTATTTTATCTCAACATTGTTTAAGTTAAATCAAGTTTGTTCAAAAACCCTAAGCTCTATTTTCATGTTGCCTAAGGCCCTCTTCACTATGTGGAGTTTAGTTGTTCTGGAATAAGTTTTTATAACACTCTGTAAGTTCATCAAGCAGATAAATATTTTGTGCTGTCATTAGTGGACATGAACATCCTCAGTTTCTGTCCACCATGTCCATACCTATAATGCAATGAATCTATTCAGAAGAAAATTACAATAAGAGCAATTCTTTTATACAGTACGCAGATACTCTACGCAAACTTGTAAAAACATCTAGGTTTGTTTTACAAATGGTAGAACTCCTATCACTTCTGTTCTTCTTCCTCACAACTATATTTTACAGCTATTCATGGCCACTCATGGGTTCTCACAAGTGAAACCTTTGCTGGATTCACCTATGCCCAACACAAAACAATGCCAAAACCTTCCCATTTCTCATTCCATTAGCTTGTATCGCCCTTATCCCATTTCCTCTGCTCTTAGACATCAGTTAGGAAAGCAAGTAAACTAATTTATACTAGGCTGTTCATGTAACATAATGGTTTAATAAAGAATTCCCTAAGAAACATATGTAAATACCAGTACATTCATTCTTCAACAAATATTCGAGTGTCTCCAATGCACTAAGCATTGTTCTAGTCTATGCCATTGGGGACATACCAGTGAAAAATATTAGTGAAGAAAACGGTCGAAAACACCCGCACTCATGAAGTGTACATTTAGCAAGGAGAGAGAGACAGAATAGACAACATACAAGTATATTACCATCTTGTTAAGGTGATTCGTGCTATGGGAAAAAAAAAGAAAAAGAAAACAGAACAAGGTAAGATCTGTAGTGCAAGAAGGGGAAAAGGATTGCACTCATTGAGAAGGTGACATATGACCAGAGACTTGAAGAAGGTACGGAACAAGCCATCCAAACATCTGGAGAGAGTGCCTTTCTGGCAGAGAGAGCAGCCACTGCAGAGATCCTAAGGAAAGGGCAGGCCGGGTATGTTTTGAGGACCCGCAAAAAGGACAGAGTGGCTGAGTAGAATGAGCCAGGGAAAGAGGACAAAGAGAGATCAAAAAGATAAGAAGGAAAGGGAGTGGAAGGGAAAGACAATATTATCTAGGACCTGGATAGTTAAAAAAAAAAAAAAAAAACATGAATTTAACCCATCATGGCCAAATACACTGTAGAACACACCATTTACAAATGCATGATCATTTCTTTATTCATTCAATTTTTTTTTTTTTTTGCAAGCATTATGAGGTGCTGAAGACTCAAAAATGGAAAGACTGCCTTTGGAGAGTTTAAAATTTAGCAAGAATACGAAGCAGGCAATTATAGCATCAAGCGAAAAGTTTTATAATGGTAATATTTGTAACATACCCTCAGATTATAGGAGAAATAGTTCCAAATTAAATGCAGAAGATAAGTGGAGTGTCAGTAAAGAGTAGGCAGTACTTGAGCTGAGCAGAAATTTAGGTATCTCTTACATGTGGGAAGGTTATTCTAGGCAAAAGAAATACAGTCATGGATTGCTTAGTGGTGGAGTTATGTTCTGAGCAATGAGTCATCAGGCAATTTAGTCACCGTGTGATCATAGAGGGTTCTAAGACAAACCTAGATGGAATAGCCTACTATACAGCTATGCTCTATGGTATGGCCTACTCCCTTAAAGCCAAAAACCTCTACAGTATGTTACTGTACTGAAAACCGCGGGCAACTGTAACATAGCGGTAAGTATTTGTGTTTCTAAACACACACAAACATAGAAAAGGTATATCTTTATCTCTCTGATATAGATATACCAGAGAGATATACAAAAGATATACCTTTTCTATGTTTATATGTGTTTAGAAACACAAATACTTACCAATAAGGGTACCTGCACAATGAACATTTGTATACCTAACCCTGAATTGTACCCCAAAATTTCAAAATAAAAATTAAAAGAGAAAAAAAAAATTAGAAAAAGAAAAGGTATATTAAAATATAAAATATAGTATAAATGATAAAAAATAGTATACCTGTATAGGGTATTTACCATGAATGGAGATTGCAGGAATAGAAGTTGCTCTGGGTGAGTCAATGAGTGGTGAGTCAACGTGCAGGCCTAGAACACTACTGTATACCACTGTAGTCCTTAATCAACATGTAAGCTATACCAAATTTATTTTTTTAAATGTCTTTCTTCTATAATGCATTAACCTTAACTTACTATAACATTTTTTACCTCATAAACTTTTATTTTTTAACTTTTTATCTCTTTTGCAATGACATTTAGCTTAAAACACAAATACATTGTACAGCTTATATAAAAATATTGTATGTCCTTATTCTATAAAGTTATTCAATTTTTTTCTACTTTGAAAATTTTTTATTTTTACTTTTTAAACTTTTTTAGTTAAAAACTAGGACACAAACAGACCCCTTAGCCTAGGCCTACATAGGCTATCATCAATATCATTGTCTTCTCTCTCCACATCTTGGTCCACTGGCAGGTCTTCAGGGCCCATAATCTACGTAGAACTGTTATCCTATGATAACAATGCCTTCTTCCAGAATATGTCCTGAAGAACCTGCCTGAACTGTTTCATATTTTTTTATTAAGTAGAAATAGCACACTCTAAAATATCATCAATAAAAAAGGATAGTATACTAAATATATAGACCAGTAACATATATAGACCAGTATCATTATCAAGTATTATCTACTGCACAAAATGGCAAGTGATATACTTTTATATGACAGGCAGTGCAGTAGGTTTGTTTACACCAGCATTACCACAAACATGTGAGCAATGTGTGGCGCTATGACATTGTGACAACTAAGATGTCACTAAGTAATAAGTATTTTTCAGTTTTATTATAATCTTATGGGATCACAATGGTATATGTGATTCGTCATTAACCAAAAGAAACGTCATTATGTGGCACATAAAAGTAGATAAGCAAAGTCAAAAAGTAATGAAAAGCATAATGTTTCCTGGGTATTAGAAATCAGCCATCACCAACCTTTTCGGCATCAGGAACCAATTTCATGAAAGATAAGTTTTCCATGGACGAGGCTGGGGGGATGGTTTTGGGATGACTCAAGTGCATTACATTTTTTGTGCACTTTATTTCTATCATTATCACATTGTAATATATAATTAAATAATTATATAACTCACTATACTGCAGAACCAATAGGAACCTTGAAAACCTTTATTTCCTGCAACTGGACGGTCCTATCTGAGGGTGATGGGAGACAGTGACGTCTGAAGCGTGTTGCTTCTGTCCAGTTTACTCTGTAATCTCATTCTGATTGCTGTCATTGCAGAAAACCCTGCTTTCACAAAGATAGGATGTTGGAAATGGAAACAGGCTTTTTGGTGCTGATCCGACAGGAGGTGGATCTCAGGCAGTAATGCAAGCAATGGGAAGTGGCTATAAATACAGATTAACCTGGCTTGCTTGCTAGCTATGCACCTCCTACAGTGCGGCGTGGTTCCTAACAGGCCACAGCACCGATGTTTAGCCAGGGTGGTTGGGGACCTCTGTCATAAATAGTTCACTAGCTTCACAGCAAAAGAATGTATTGTCTTGTACGCATCAGTGTAGAATGAGCAGTGTCCCCTGCCTTGATGGGTAAGTTGGGTGGGGGTCCTTAGAAAGAGGAAAAGCAGAACAAGCCACTCACAAATTTATGTCACTCAAGCTCAAGACAATGTCTACGTGGTTACTTCTGGGTCCTGGCAATTACGAAGACATCTCTCCCAGATGAAATCATCCTGCAAGACACATCTTAGCCTCCTCTGATTCTAGAAGCATAAAATGTGGTGATTTGTGCATGTAACAGAAACAGCGGCACCATTTTCATTTCCACCATCCTCCTCAAGCTACTTTGACTCACATGACCTTTAATCCTAACAACAATTCTGCTAGATAAGTATTATCGGCTCCAACTTAATGTAGCATTAATGGGAAAATGCTTTTAAATTACTGCAACAGACCGTTTCTTTGTTTTCGGCAATCCCTGACATTCATCTCAGGAGTAGATAAAGTTTAAGGAAGTTCAGTAAGGGGTTATTTTTAGTATTCATCAGAGAGAGCCATCAGAGTCTAGTCTAGGATGGGAGCTATTAAGACAAAGAAAAGCCCCTGGAAATATCTCAGTGAAGAAACCCTCATGACCGAATAGCCAAAGGTCTTTAACAACTGTGATGCCTAATATTCAATTTTAGGCCGTTTCCTTAAAATTACAGTAATTCTTTTTCCTCCTACCTCTATCAGGCCCCAGAAATGAAAAAAGAGTAACAACCATTTATAGGGCAAAGGCAGCAAAAAGAGAAAAGTTGACAGAGAAGGCAAAACAGCAATTGGAGTTTCAAGAATAGAACAGAAGAAAGAATTTATCTTCTTCTATAATTCTAGTCTAAGCAACTGTCACAGCAAGTGTGACAGTCACAAAATTTCTCTTATGGCTTCTTAATTTTGCTCTAACCGCTTTTCCTTATGATTCCTAGATGCTGGGTACACCAACAAACAAATAAGAAACATTAAATGTCCATTCTCATAAACTCAATCTGACATCATCCCCCTTTAGACGATGCTAAGACTTTTTAGTCAAAACCACTTGTTTTCAAATTTCTGTTCCCATCTCCTGATCATTTTTAAGATGGTATAGCTCATGGAGATTGGTATGGTCTGTGTGATCTAGAGGTGAAGGGACATGGAGGTGTGTTAGGGCTCCCTGGGTGTCTGGAATGAGAGTTCTTGCCTCATGGATTGCCGTTCAGCCTGCTGGTCCTCATAACTAAATTACCCTAATTAAGCAGCCAGTGAAACTTATAACTCAATCCTTCTGAGCTAGATCAGGATCCTGTGTGGTATTCTCTGGCTTTCCTCAACTGTGGTAGCCATGCAGGTCCCTCTGAACCTCTGGCATATTAAACTAGCTTCTGCTCTGTTAAAGGGCTCTTATTATCCGTGACAGCCCAGACCCAGTATCAAAAGCACAACACTCAATCCAGCATCCAAACCATATGTGACCAAAAGGATGAGAGAACTTTAAAAACTCTCTCTCCGTGTCTGAAAAAAAGCATGAGTTTCCACCAACTACCATACTGCAAAATCCTTTTTCAACTGTTAGAAGTTAACAATTTACCCTTTTATTCCTGTGCCATCATCTTCATCTTTTGGGGCAGACGGATATGCTTCAGGTAAACTTAGACGATGCTAAGACTTTTTAGTCAAAACCACTTGGTTTCAAATTTTTGTTCCCATCTCCTGATCATTTTTAAGATGGTATAGCTCATGGAGATTGGTACGGTCTGTGTGATCTAGAGGTCAAAGTTAATATACGCAAAAAAATAAAAAAGTAAAAATGTTTTTGTACTTTTTCTTCTTGCTTCATGAGACCCCAATCAATAATTATTTGTTGTAAAATAAATATGAATTTTAAATTGGCACAAAGTGAAATACAGAAAATGGGAACAAATCTACCAGACCTAACTATACCCATGACTGTTAATAAAACACTGCAAAAGCAAAAACCAAAAAGAGTGCCTAGTAAAGTCTTTCTCTTCCTTACTGAAATTTTGCCTTCCGGAAATAAAAACAGAATTTATATAATTTTAACAAGAAAAGAATCAGTACTTTAGGAGTACTTTAGAAAGTTTACAGTGGACATTGAGGTTTATAAACCTAGATTTTGACATAAAACAAAACAAAGCAAAAAGATGCTTCTTTTGCTTCTGACTTCTTCAAGGAAAAGAAATGACCTTCATTAGATAAAGTAAAATTACTGAAAGGTATGGAAAACTTACATTCTTTAAATGAAAGAAATTTTCTAAGCTTAGAAAAATTCTGTCCCAGGACATAAAAAGACATCTCAGTTGTAATTGACATGTACTGCCTATAATTTTGAGAAACTTTAACTAATGAGAGAAGAAAGGCTTTACAAACAGGATTATATTGGAGCTACTCTTTTTCACTTTCACTGAAGTGCAAATGTTCTTCAAAGAAAAAGAACTAAAGACCCAACTTTGGGAAAATGCAAAGTAAAATTTAGCCATAGTGCTGGTACATAAAGAGTAGCCTGAAAAGGATTAAAATCAGATCCTAGAGAATAGTGAACACTAACTGAGCAATTTAGTGTTGTTGTTTTTTTAGTATGATCTTCAATTCTAGACACAACTCAAAACCCATATTCTCTTTGTTGTTGTTTATTTTAAGTGTGTAGTCAGCCATGATCCCTTGGGTTGTTGCAACAATACACACATGTTTTATCAATATCATCAACAAGAGACTTTAATTCAAGGGAACCAGAACCAAGTGGTCATGTCCCAGGAAGGCATCCAGAGGAAATATGGTCATAATACCAGTTTTGAAGGTGAGGTATACAACTTTTCCATAAAGCCAAAAAAAAAAAAAATCCAACAATAAAAAATAGTGAGAGGCTAAGAAGCAAAAGGGCCCAGAGAGAGCAGATTTGTTAGGCTAGTAAAGAGAAGCATGACGGTTCACTTTAGAAGGAAGAGCTATACTTTATATTACCTACTTCCACTTACTACAAAGTGCCCAAGGACAAAATGTCTGACTACTAAAAAAAAAAAAAAGAAATTTTTAGTTCCAAAGATTTGATATATTTTCTTGCTATGCCCAGTCATGTCAGGGTTCTTTCCTTCCTTTAGGTGATTTGTGATGCTTTCTGGTTTTTTTCCCCCTATATAAGAAATTAGAATGTATCTATTACTTCTACTTAGCCTGTTTCACTCTACCATTCTGACAGTTTTGAATGCTAAGTTTGGAAATGAGGTACAAGTCAGCTCGTACAAAGTTATACAAACTGGACATAATACACCACTGCACAGAGAAGAACAAATGAATAGTCTCACAAAACCAGCAGACTTCTTGTCAGAAGTCATCCAAGCAACAAGGGCACAGTTAGCTTAAAACAATAAAATAAAAATAACTAATTTGAAATTATTTATTAAGAAAAATATCTTTCTAAAACAAAGGCACACTGAGGATTCTTTTCCTCAAACAAATCTTAAATAAAGAAAGTTAACCACCAGCAGGCTACAATATACAATAGATATTAAAGTAAGTTCTTAAGGTAAAAGAAAACAATATCAGATGAAAACTAGGATCTAAATATATAGCACAAATATAAGTAAATACGAAGAGTGGCAGAAATGATGAACACACCAGTAAGCATAAAAGACATGTATTTCTCATTTTAAAACTATTTAAGTGATAACGGAGTATTAAAAACAAAAATAATAGCAATATGTTTGGACATTTATTACATATGTAGAAGTAAGATGCATGCTAATAATAGCACAATGAACAAGAAAGAACATAAACGTGTATGTTTTAAAGTTCTTACATGCTAAGTACAATGGAGTAATATTATTTGAAGGTAGACTAAAATAAGGTACAGGTGTATATTGCAAACCCTAGAACAACTATTAAAATAAAACAAGGAAGAATAGATTTTAAGCCAAGAGTGAAGATGAAAATGACATAACAAAAAATTCATCCAAAAAAGTCAGGGAAAAGAAGAAAAGAACAAAAAAGTTTGACCAAAAAGCAAAAATAAAAATAAATGGCAAGATAGTATATTAAGCCCACATTTATGGATATTATATTAAAAGTAAATGGTTTACATACTCCAATTAAAAGGCAGAGATTGTAAGATTTGGATAAAAATCAATAACCTAATATATGCTGTCAACAAAAAACCCACTTTAAATATTTAAAACACAGATGAGTTAAAAATAAAATAGTTGAAAATAATATTTCATGCAAACAGGAATTTTTTTTAAAGCTTAAGTAGCTATGTTACTATTAAACAAACTAAATTTCAGGGTAAAAACTTTATTGGGGTAATAAATAATCATTTCATAATAATAATCAGTTCAATTCATCAAGAAGCCACAACAATCTTCAACATATGTGCACCACATAATAAAGCTCCAAAATACATGAAGCAAAAATAGAGAAAAATGGAAGAAAGACAGAAATTCACAATATTATGAGATATTTCAACATCTTTTCTCAGTAACTGACAGAAAGAATAAACAGACTCAGTAAAGATATGGAATATTTAAACAACACAATCAAGCGAGTTGATCTAATTGAGAGTTATCAAACAATATCACAAGCAAAGCCATAATAAACATTCTTTCTTAAATGTATACAAAACACTTACCAATTTTTGTATATGGTGATGGGTAGGGGTCCAAATCACCCTATTACCTCACACTACTCAGGATGTCTATCATTAAAAAGAGAGAGAGAAAGAGAAAACAGTTGTTGGGGAGACTGAAAAGAAAAGAGGATGCTTCTACACTGTGGGAAACTAAGCTAGTTCACCCTTTGGGGAAAGCAGTGTGGTGATTTCTCAATGAACTAAAAAAAAATTGAGCTAACATCCAATCTAGGGATCCCATTCCTGGGAATATACCCAGAGGAACATAAATCACTTTACCAAAAAGACACCTGCACACATATGTTTACTGCAGCACTATTCACAATAGCAAAAACTTAGAATCAGACCACATGTCCATCAAAAGTGGACTATGTAAAGAAAACTTGGTGTGTATACACAGTGGAATACTATGCAGCCATAAAGAAGAACAAAATCCTGTCCTTTTCAACAAAATGGCTGCAGTTGGAGACCATCATTCTAAGTGAACAATCATAGAAACAAAAAACTGAATACTGCATGTTCTCACTCATAAATGGGCACTAAACACTGAGCACATGGGCACAAATGCAGGAAATGCTGGGAACAGCTAAAAGAGGGAGGGAAAGAGGAAGGAGGAATGGTGGGAAGGAGGGAGGGAAGGAAGGGGAATAAAGGGCATATAACCACCTATTGGGTCCACTACTTGGGAGGGAGAATGTTAATGAACACTCGTCACACATACCCCATGTCTAAAATAAATGAATATATAAAAATAAGCAAAACCACCCAAAAAAATTCACCAAGATAAGTGATGTTTAAAATAAATTTATTCGTTCATAAAACAAGTCTCAACAGTTGATATAATTGAAATCAACAAGTAAGTTGCCCAACAACAAAGTAATTAGAGTAGAAATAAGTAACAGAAAAGTGTCTAGAAAATCCTCAACTATTTGAAAATTATACATGTCACTAAAATAGTCAAAGGGTGAAAGGACAAATCTTGGAGAAAATTGAAAAATGCATTGACCTCAGGAAAATGACTACAGAATGTTTCAAAAATCGAGGGCTTCAACTAACATAGTACTTCGAGGGACATTTATAGCAGTAACTGCTTATATTAGAAATGGAAAGAGATTTCAAATAATTTATCTAAGCTTCCGCCATAGCCCAGACAAGATCAATGACAAAAAAAAAAAGAAATAATAAGTAATTAAGAAAAGAGCAAAAACTAATAAAATAATTAACATAAAAATAGAGAAAAATCAATAAAACCAAAAAGTGGTTCTTGAAATTTCAGTAAGATTAAAAAATCACTAACCAGATATGAGGAGAAATAGATACATCACAAATTACCAATATCGGAATGTAAAGGACAGTGAATCAAATAAAGAACATTTAAAGAATGCTAAGGGAACACTATGAACAGCATTCACCTATAAATATGACAACTTAGATGAAATGTACAAGTTTTTAGAAAGATATAACTTACAAAAGCTAACCCCAAAGAGATACAAAACTTGAATAGCAGTATATCTAGTAAAGAAATCAAATGCCTAAAGTTCCTTCCACAAAGAAAATTCCAGGTGTGGATGGTTTTAGATGAAAATTCTATCAAATATTTAATAATACCAATTGCACATAAATTATCCAGAAAATAAGTGAGGAAGTATCACTTCCTCATTTATTTTATGAGTGCAGTATTATGATAAGTCCTGATGCCAAAACCAGACAGCATTGCAAGGGGGGGAAAATACCATAATAATATTCCTTGTGAGCACAGACACAAAAATCTTCAAGAAAAATTTAGCAAATTGAATATAGCAATGTTTTAAAAGTTTAATACCTCATGATCTACTGTGTTGTATCCCAAGAATGCAAAGTTGCTTTACCATTAAAAAGCAATCAATGCATCTTACCATTTTAAAAAACCTAAAAAGAAAATAATAATTTTTTCAATAAATACAGAAAAGGATTTGATGAAATTTAACATCCACCGATGATTTTTTTTTAAAAATTATTGGCAAATAGGAATAAAAGGTAAGATACTTAACCTTATAAATATTTCCTACCAAAAATCTATAGCTAATATTTTATGTAATGGTGAAAGACTGAATGCTTTCCCCCTAAGACCAGGAATAGGGCAAAAATACATATTGAAGATCTTAGCCTCTTTCTACTTGTATGTAGAAAACTCCTAGGAATCTACAAAATAAGAACTTTAATGGAATTAATAAGTGAAGTTAACAAGTTTGCAGGATACAATGTCAATAAGGCGAATCTATCATATCTCTATATAAGTATAATGAACAACCAGAAACTGAATTAAGATAACAATACCTTTTAAAACAACATAAAACATGGCATACATAGAGATAAGTTTAATATGTGTGAAACCTACACACTGAAACCTACAAAACATTCCTGAGAGAAATAAAAGAACTAAATAATGGAGAGCTAGACCATGTTTATGACCGGAAACCCATTTTTTTAATGTCAGTTATTCCTAATATGATTAATATATTCTATATAATCCCAGTCAAAATTCTGAAGGCTATCTTATAGAAATTATCCAGCTGATTCTAAAATAGTATGTATAGAAATTCAAAGAGCCTGGAACAGCAAAACAAATTTTAAAAGAAATAAGAAACTAGAGGACTCTTACTAATTGATTCCAAGACTACTATAAAGCCACAATGATAAAAACACTATGGTATCAGTGTAAGAATAGAGGTATAAATCAATGATATGGAATAGAAAGTTCCAAGATTTATACATGTATGGTCTAATGATTTACTAAAAAGTGTCAAGGTAAGTCAATGAAAAAGTGTAGCCTTTTTCTATAAATGATGCTGAAACAACTGGACATTAATACGAAAAAAGGAAAGTATGGATATCAGTCTTTTCTTTACCCTGTATATAAAAAGATTTAATATGGTTAATAGAGCAAAGGATTAAAGCTATAATTTTTTAAGAATTATAGAAAATCTAATTTGGCATTAGAAAATAATTAGGAGAAATTCTTTGCAACCTAGGACAAAGTAAATATTTTTCAATAGAATACAAAAAGCATAAATTTTAAAAGAACATATATTGGATTTCATCAAAATATAAAATCTTTGTTTTTCAAAAAGCACTCTAAACCTGTACCACGACCATTTGATACCTAATCCTGAATTGTACCTCACATCTTTAAAATAAACAGATAGATAAATAACTAAATAAATTTTTTTAAAGCCATGCCTTTAAGAATATATTTATAAAAAAATTATTAGACAAAAGATTTGCAACCAGAATATAAATAACAGTTTATTTGCATTTTTTGCTTTTATTTTTAGAAGATATGCAAATGGCCAATATGCAGAAGAAAAACTCAACATCTATAGTCATTAGAGCAATGCAAATTAAAACAGAGCTAAACACCTACTAGAATGATTAAAATTTAAAAGAGTGACAATAACCAACTACTGGTAACTATATGCAGCAACCGTAATGCTTACACATTTTGGGTGGAATGCAAAATGACACAACCTCTTTAGAAAGTAGTTTGGCATTGTTTAATAACATTTAATTCACCTATATACAAGCCAGCAGTCTCACTCCTAGGTATTTACTCAGGAGACAAAAACATTTGTCTATGCAAGACTTGTGCCTGAAAATTTAAAAAAAAAATTAAAGACATTTTTCATATTAGCCAAAAGATTAGAAGCTATTCAAATGTCCACTGCTTGATGATTGGTTAAACAAAAAAGGGTACATCCATATGTGGAATACCATTCAGTAATTAAAAAAGAATTACAGGTATATGCAACATGGATGAATCTTTAAAAACATGCTAAGTAAAAGAAGCCAGAAACAAGTGACTATGTTCTTTTATATTTCCTACAAACAAAATTCTAGAAAAGGCAACACTATAGTTACAGAAAACAAATCAGGAATTACCACAAGCCAGAAATCGGATTGCAGATTTACTACAAAGGTATAAGGTGACAGAAATGTTCTAAATCATTTTAGCAGTTAGACGACTGTATACTTCTTGCAAAACTTATTAAAATTAGCCAGGTGCAGTGGCTCATGTCTGTAATCCCAGCACTTTGGGAGGCCAAAGCAGGATGATTGCTTGAGCACAGCAGTTCAAGACCAGCCTAGGCAACAAAGCAAAACCTCTTCTCTACAAAAAAAAATTGTTTTAAAAAAGTAGCCGACGCAATCCCCCTACTGGGAATATACCCTGAAGAACACAAATCACTCTATAAAAAAGATACCTGCACACGTATGTTTATCGCAGCATTGTTCACAATAGCAATAACCTGGAAGCAACCATGCTGTCCATCAAAAGAGGACTGGATTAAAAAAATGTGGTACATATACACAATGGAATACTACGCAGCCATAAGAAAGAACGAAATCATGAATTTCGCAGCAACCTGGATGGAACTAGAGTCCAT
>CAUYQG010255305.1:0-11249 GCA_963574415.1 Tarsius wallacei
GAGTAGCCGGAACTACAGGGGCGCGCTACCACGCCCGGCTAATTTTTTTTGATTTATTGTAGAGATGAGGTCTTGCCAAGTTGCCCAGGCGGGTCTCGAACCCGCGGGCTCAGGCAATCCACTCACCTCAGCCTCCCAAAGCTCTGGGATTACAGGCTGAGCCACCGAGCCCGGCAACAATTCTTTAATACCATTAAATATCTGTCCAGTGTCCACATTTCTTCAGTTGTCTCATATATTTTTTACAAATTGTTCAAATTCAGCTCCAAAGTCCATACGTTACAATCAGTTAATATGTCTCTTAAGATTATTTTAACTCTTTAGTCCCTGTGTACCTCACTTCTTGTCCTTGTAAGTTATTTATTGAAGAAACCTGGTCATTTGTCCTGTACAGCTTCTAAAAGTCCAGATTTTTCTGATTGTGTCCCCATGACCTCATTCACCATGTTCCTCTTTCCCCTGTACTTCTTATAAATTGCTGGTTACCTCTCAAGACTTAATTAAATCCAGGTTCAAGTTTTTAAATAAGACTTTCCCATGGATGATGGTGTGTTCTTCCAGCAAGAGTCAAAAAATGTCTGTTTCTCTTTTATGATATTGACAGCCATTAGGGACTGTCTGGATCAATTACTTTTAATCAGGGGTTGAAAATGGTGGTATTCTAATCTTATCATTCCATCCTCACTTATCTATAAAGATAGCTTACCTTCATCAACTATTAAGCCCCAAAGACAGTTCATGCAGGAAAGTTTCATGCTTTTTCTTTATTTAGCAGTTTTCAAAATAAGGAGTTGGTTTCCTAGTACATCCCAAGGTAAACAGTGAGTTGCTTTTCAAATACCATATGAGCTCATGAATTTAAACATAGTTGGTATGGTTTAATCGATTGTAGTTTTTAGGACTCTAGAGATTTTACTTAACCAGAGTAAACTTACATTTATGTCTCTTTTCCCCATGCTAAAAAATTCTAGTTTTCAATGATGCAAACATAATCACTCTCTTACCAACATAATTACTCTTTTGCTTTATTTCGCAACACACACCAGTCTCAAAATAACAATACTAACACTGTCCATAATAATACACTTATGGAAAATGAACTTGAGAACAGACTATGTAGAAGTTTGTAGAAGCTTGCTTGAGCTAGTAAGACTCTCAGTTGGTATCTGGGACCATTGTACATGCACAGGAATTTATACCTCACTTAGGATTCAGCAAAGGAATGAGTCTGTGGAGTTTGAGGTGGTCTTGGCCATGATCACAGAGAAGACTGAAAACTGGGTAGCCCACATGAAGCAAGCATCCTTCTTATATGTCCCATTGCCATAAGACTAATGACAAGAATCTTTGGTCATCTCTTGTCATGTTTTTATGTTAAAAATTATTCTTCTGCCACATGGCCTTTCTTTTAGGCCGAAAATTAATTTAGGCCTAATCTAATTCTATCTGAGCTCTATCTGGTTTGCAGACACAGACTCATGAGATGTCGCATCCAAAGGACCTGCAGGGAGAGAACATCTAGCCCAATCCTCTTATTTCACAGATAGAGAAATTGGGTATCAGAGGGTGTGGTACGCTCATGGTATGCTTTCAGTGAAAATATATATACAAGCAGGAAATTTTCAGTTGATTACCTTTTGCTGGGTTTGGGAGGGGAAACATTTTAAATTCAAGTAATTTGCAAAATGACAAAATAATTTTATTATGAATTAGGTTGAATTTTATCATGGCTAGCAGGTGTCAGAAATTATAATAGAAATGGGTTAGAAAGTATAATGTCTAGTTCTCTTACATTATCTGACCACCATGTATAATGATAAGCGTTGAAGAGTGATCAAATCACAAAACATAAAAGCTAATGTGATGCAATATTGGCTCATCCTTTTGATAATAATAAGGGACAATGCCCCTGAAGGCTTCTGAGTCAGTATTTTAGGTTTTCGAGTCCTTCAGGTAGAAATGAAAACCTAATAAAAAAAATGATACAAAGGATTTCAAGAATTAATTCACAGAAAAAAATAAAATTACCAGCTGGGCTCGGTGGCTCAGCCTATAATCCCAGCACTTTGGGAGGCTGAGGTGAGTGGATTGCCTGAGTCCATGGGTTCGAGACCAGCCCCAGCAACTTGGCAAGACCTTGTCTCCACAATTAAAAAAAAAAAAATTGGCCGGGGATGGTAGCACATGCCTGTAGTTCTGGCTAGTTGGAAGGCCGAGGCGGAAGAATCGCCAGAGCCCAGCAGGTCGACGCTGGGGTGACCATGAGTGTGCCACTGCACTCCAGCCTGGGTGACGAAGTGGGACTCCAACTAAAAAATAAATAAATACATAAAAATAAAGGCTGAGGCAGAAGGATCGCTGGGGCCCAGCAGGTCGAGGCTGCAGTGGCCGGGAGCGGCCACTGCATTCCAGTCTGGGTGACAGAATGAGACTCCAACTCAAAAAAAAAAAATCAAAACCAAAATTAAATTAAATTAAATTAAAATTAAAATAAATAAAATGACCGATCAGCACATGCAAACATAAGCACTTCCACCCACAACTCAAGAAATGAAAGTCAAACCATCAGTGACATACAGTTGTTCACTTATTAAATTGTCAAACATGGAGTGTGTGATAACCAGTGTTGTGATTGCTTCAGGGAAATGAGCGCTAAATACATTGTTGCTAGGAGTGTAAGACATTGTGATAATGTTAGGGGATACATTGATAATATCCCTCAAAATTCAAGATGCACATATTCCTTGGCCTAACAATCACACTGCCAGGAAATCTACCCTACTTTCAAGTCTACCCTGTCTGTGCAAAGATATCTATATTAGGAAGTTCACTTCATCATGCTTATGGAGGCACAAAACTGCATGAACCTAAATGAATAGCAATAAAGAACCGGTTCAATAAGTTATGGCACAGATATATAAATGGAACATTATCCAACTATTAAAAACAATGGGGTAGAGCTATACGTGCTAGAATAGAAATTTCCCCAAAATATATTAAGTGAAAAATGCAAGGTCTGTTTCTGTGTGCAATTTGTGTAAGAGCAGTTTCCAGGACTATGCATATATATACTATTTTTGCATAAATTGTTTTCTAGAAGAACAATCCTGGAGTTGTAAATAGTTTGAGGTGGAGAAACTGGAAATAGGTTTTACTTTTTTTTTTTTTTTGAGTTGGAGTCTCACCCTGTTGCCCAGACTGGAGTGCAGTGGCCGCTTCCGGCCACCGCAGCCTCGACCAGCTGGGCTCCGGCGATCCTTCCGACTCAGCCTTCCAAGCAGCTGGAACTACAGGCACGCGCTACCACGCCCGGCTATTTTTAAATTTATTGTAGAGATGAGGTCTCGCCAAGTTGCCCGGGCAAGTCTCGAACCCGTGGGCTCAGGCAATCCACTCACTTCAGCCTCCCAAAGGTGCGGGATTACAGGCGGAGCCACCGATCCCAGCTTACTTTTTATCTTATATCTTTTTCTCCTGTTTGAATTTTTCACATGTACATGAATTAATTTTATTTCTTTTCGAAGATTAGGCCCTTCCTTATACCTACATATTATACAATCAGTGAATATAAATAGGCATTATCTCTTTTTTTGAGTTGGAGACTCATTCTGTTGCCCAGGTTGAAGTGCAGTGGCACAATCACAGCTCACCAGTGGGAGTTAGTGAGTACTTCTCTGTAGCAAATTACTCGTTCATTCATTTATTTGTGTATTCATTTAACTTATGTCTACCCATTAAAAGCAAGACTGGATATAGAATTGGGTAATGTAGAGCATAAAAACAAAATTTAACCTCTGACCACAAAAATCTCAAAGTCTAACAGGAAAAAATAACAAGGATACATATTGCAACTGGAAGCTGGTATCACGAAGATGCAGAAATAAAAATGTGCTGCAATAATTTAGAGGTCAAGCTGCTATGGTACGTTGCAGGATCATCAGGTCTCTCGACGTAATTTTTATTTGATTTTTTTTTGAGTCAGAGTCTCACTCCATCGCCCAGGCTGGAGTGCAGTGGTTCACTCACGGCCACCCCAGTGTCCACCTGCTGGGCTCAGGTAATCCTTCCGCCTCAGCCTTCCAAGTAACCGGAACTACAGGTGTCCGCTACCACCCCCAACTAATTTTTTTATAGAGCGTAGAAACGAGGTCTCACCAAGTTGCCCAGACTGGTCTTGAACCCCTGGACTCAGACAATTCTCTCTCCTCGGCCCCCCAAAGTGCTGGGATCATAGGCTTGAGCCGCTGCGCCTGGCCTTTACTTGATTTTTACTTAATCGCGGCCTTTTTCTTGCTCTGCCTTCCTCGGCATGGGAATTCCATGTGTGATCACCTCCTGCCATGATGCCTCAATCCAGCCAGGAAGAAAGCGGAAGAAGGAAGGAGACGGCAGCCTCACTTCCTTTGAGGGCAACACCTGGAAGTTGTGCCCATCACTCCTGCTCACCTGCCCGGGACCAGAAGTTAGCCACTTGGCCATACCTGGCTGCAAGGGAGGCTGGGCAAAGTAGTCTTTCACTGGGTGGCCTTGGACCTTTCACTTAACTGTAAAAACCTTGGATAGACCATCAATTCTCCAACTGTAACGTGTGTATTGATCTCTTGGAGCCTGGTGAAGTGAAGATTTTGACTTTGTAGCCCTGAGGGGTGGGTGGGGGTGTTGAAATCTTGTTGTTCTAATAGGGCTCCCAGGGGACACTGATGTTGTTGGTTCTTGAGCTACATACAAACAGACATACTTGAAGGGTGTAGAAAGCCATATGGGAGGGACTGTCTGCTTAGGTGGCCCAGCCTTGCAGGCTGCTAAGTTTTCATCAATCTGTTCCCGCTGGTCCTGTGAAACCATCCTCCAAGAGTTGACAAGAATGGCATGCCAGTTTCTGGAGAGAAATATAGTTATAATTGTTACAATTGAGCATTTGTCAGGTTGCACTTGGGCCCACTTCTTGTTGCTAAAAGTCACTAGATATGGACCATTTATATACCCTCTTTGTTCCTGTAGCTAGGATTTCTGACATTTTGTTTAATCACTCTATGAAAAAGATACCTGCACATGCATGTTTATTTTTGCAGCATGATTCACAATAGCAAAAACATGGAACCAGCTGTGCTGCCCATTGAAACCGGACTGGATAAAAAAAATGTGGTACCATTAAATCTCTTTCTCTGCTGCAACCTGGTGACTTGGTATATTGACTTACTGTGTGTATCAGGCGAGGGACCTAATACTGTTATGCCTTCAGCTATTTGGGCAAAAGCCTTTGTAAAATGTTGCATCTCCATTTTATTTTATTTTATTTTATTTTACTTTATTTTTTGAGTTGGAGTCTCGCTCTGTCGCCTAGACTGGAGTGCAGTGGCCGTTCCTGGCCACCGCAGCCTCGACCTGCTGGGCTCTGGCGATCCTTCCGCCTCAGCCTTTTAAGTAGCTGGAACTACAGGCGCGCGCTACCACGCCCGGCTAATTTTTTGATTTATTGTAGAGATGAGGTCTCGCTTGCCCAGGCGGGTCTCGAACCCGCAGGCTCAGGCAATCCACTCACCTCCGCCTCCCAAAGGCGCGGGATTGCAGGCTGAGCCACCGAGCCCGGCTCATCTGGTAAATATTAACACTTAGCTCTGTGTTTCTCTATTCTATCTGTAACACATCGGTAATAATACAACCACGTGCAAATTAAATGAATGAATACATAGCATGTTCTTAGTACCATTCCTGGAACATAGTGAACCTATAATAAATGCTGCTTTTATAGTTATTATGTAAGCGTCCCTGTTGCTTGTGGCGTCAGTATGATAGACTGACTCTTGTACTCATGAAGACATCCAGGTTAGAAAATGGAGTAATGTGCTCAAATGTCACATGTCTTGGAAGAAGTAGAACAATTACTAGAACTCAAGGGTTATTTTGGCTTTATATGCATGTTTCCAATTTTTCTCTACTAAAATTATAAAAATTTTTATGTATGCGTTTAGTGTTCAGGTAGTGGTCATCTGGGACCTGTGACTTCATAGAAAAGGCTTATAAATGAATGAAAGCTAGTTGTCTATTTTCCTAATACCTTAAAGGATTTTATTAACAGAATTAAATTTATAAGCTATGTACTGACATGCACATAATGTGTCTCAGTGCAAAAATCCTCACTTTTTTCTGATTCTGTTCATTCCCTGAGTTCAAGTCCATGGATGGGGTGTGACAAAAGGCAGTGGTCAGCTTTAGTAAAAATAGAATATTTTCTTAGTCACATAGAGCTGGATGCACAATATACGCCTGTCATTAACCAACTGAACAATAATAGAAATGTCTTTTTAAATCTCAGCCCTCTTCTGTAGAACAGGAATTAAAATAGCTTTCCCATATGTCAGTGTAGGAATTGAAAGGTAGTTTAAGATTGTCTCGGTCAATTTAAAAATGATGCAATGTGTGCAATTTCTGTTGGAACACAGATTTTTATGAATTTATGAAATGAACAAGTAAAAATCAAACTGTAATTACCCATTAAAGAAAATAATCCACTATTATTATTAAAACGATGAAATCTGAGGAATGTTTCACAATGTATTGCCCTTTGAATGAATTAATCTAAGGTCAAATAAAGAAAAAAGTAATGTTTGGCTTTCTTTACCTGTTTAGTTAATGAACACAGAGGGTTCTTAAAACTTCATAGTTAATTTCAGCCCAAAAAAGTGCAACTGGCTATTAGCTGATGCAATCTATCCCAACTGCAAACTAATGTCTTCAGAGAACCAAAAATCAAGAAGGTGAAAAAGAGACTGTTAAAACTAAGACTAAGAGAGATTTTAATCTATAGATTTGAAGTCTCCACTCACTAAAAGGCAAATCACATGGACCTGAATAAAACATATGTGGAAGCTTAATTAGCAGAGATGACCGAGGGTGGGGAGCAGGAAAATATTCTGTACTTCTATTTTTAATCCTAGCTGGGAGACACAGGGACCTTGATTCTTCCTCCTCCCACTAATCAGTAAGGTGGATTCCTCTCAGATGCCACCTACCTATAGCTCTTGGAAAGCTCAGAAAACAATAAGGCAAAAATATAGTCGTTGGTGATATATGGCATCTAAGAGTTATGACATATTGGTTAGCAATATTACTTCTAAAACAAAATTTTAAACATGGTGCTGTGTTTAATCTATAAAATATAATATGGTACTTATGTAGTAGAAGTAAAAAATGAGACTTTGACTTTATCTTTCCTGAGTTTCTGAAAGACTGAGATCTACATAGACCAAAGGCACTTTTGCTGAATGTAGAATTCACAATTGACAAAGTTTGGGTTCAAAATTTTATGTTTTGCGCAATTTTTTTTTTCATGAGTTGAGGTCTCACTCTGTTGCCCAGACTGGAGTGCAGTGGCATGATCATGGCTCACCACAGTCCCAAACTTCTGGGTTCAAGTTATCCTTCCACCTCAGCCTCTCAAGTAGCTGGGATGACAGGCATGCACCACTAAACCCGGCTAATTTTTTGATGTGTGTGGTGTGTGTGTGTGTGTGTGTGTGTGTGTGTGTGTGTGTGTGTGTAGAGAAGTGGTCTTGTCTTGTTGCCTGTGTGAATCAAACTCCTGGGCTCATGCAGTCCTCCTGCCTCAGTCTCCCAAAGGGCTGGGATTAGAGAAATGAGCCACCACTCCCTGCTCAATTGTCTTTTAACGCAGTGTTTTGCAGGAATCTGAGAAAGCCTGATTTTGAAATCCCATAGTCAAAATTATTCTTAAATTTTCTGATTTTTGTGCATTCAAAACTGATCAGGTAAAGGGATACAAATGATGTGATACCAATAATTCACACACTGTGTCCGGAAAAAATAAACTGGTGCAAATAGCTGAAGGAAATTGTGAATGTGGCCCTAAATCCCTAAAACATTTCTTAACCTTGGATTCAATAAATTCAATATCCAGGAAAATGCAAGTATATATGAAGGAAAAGATGATTTTTATAATGAAAATCTGGAAACACATTTTTACTAATAAAGAATAAATACAACTGTCTAATAGAATAATATTTAGTCACTAAACATAATGATATACAGAAAACAGGCTGTTTTGTGTGTTTGTATATATGTGTATGTTTGTGTATATGTGTGTGTGTGTGTGTGTGGTACATTTCTCCATTTTCCAGTCTGCTTTTAGGAAAACATTGGCTTCTCAATCTTGTTTACAATAAACATATATCACTTGTATCATTAAAATAGCACCATTCTTCAAAATTCAATTTCTGTGTTTTTTTGTTGCATTTTTGTTGTTGTTTCTTGGCCTAACGCTCATTCCCCCAACACCACAGATAGTTTGTATATCAGCCAAAAAACATGAAACTATAAGAAAATATTTCATGGCTTTTGCAGTTCTTGCCCTTTGAGAAAAATATTGTTATCTTTTTTAGATGAATGCAAGAGTTGTAATTTTCAGGAAGCATAATCACATTTTTAAGCTAAAGGTATGCCTTGTTACAACTTTTGACCTTTCTAATAGTCAAGGCAAGATGTATAATTGATGCTTATTCTTTAATGGCTCTAAAGGAATGAGTAAAAGCGACCTTTTGATAGCAGCTCTACTTAGTGATAGTGCCAAGGCTGCAATTGGCATAATAGAATTTACAAAGTGATGCCCAGGTGTGTGAGTGTATATGAATGTGTGTGTTCTTTAAATACCCATAATGAAATTGAAACACTAACTCAACATAGGCTTTCTGCCAGCTGGCTCAAGACAAGTAACATTCAGCTCTTTTATGGTTCACCTTCAGGTGACAGAGATTTAGATTGAAAGTTTGTTTCACTTTAATTCAGCTACTACAACTAATCTGGCAGCACAATGGGCTAACAATTAAGTAAAAAATCAATTAAATGGTGTTTCTAAGTTTGTAAACACATTTGCATTTATTATCCTAGTTACTGCTTTCAACATAGAATATAGATATTAATATAAGCATCATTATTCACACAGAAAAATAAGACAAAGGCAGAGGTTAACTCAATCATAGATGATTTTGAGTCCAAGGCTTATGTTTATACATTTTGTTTTATTTTCATTGCAGCATATATCTTTACAAAAATATGTAGGAATACTATAGAATATTGTGTAGAGCAACAATTCTTCAAGGAAATGGATATAAGAAAACTTTCAGAGATGCTTCTATATTTTGCCTGGATTATAGAATTACATTTTACTTAATTACACTTCTTTGTTTGGTTGAAAATTCATCAGAAATATAATAAATGATGCACAACATAACATGCTGGAGTGGCAAATAAAATTATTTTCTCTACCGTTAATTTTAAATTCACAATTAGTCTACAATAAAGGAGTTTACACAAAAATAAGAGAGAAATAAAGAAAATGAAAGAAAGGGCTTGCAGATTCCTCACTCTCAGTGCCAGACGCTGAGAAAAAAAAAGTAAAAGGCTACTTTACAGTTATTGCCACACTTTTGAAGAAAGGAAATAAGACTCGTATATGCTAAGAGATAGTAGAGAGGCAAATATATCAAGTGAGTCTCTGAGAAGTCAATGTTATTTTTTTACTGATTGGTAAGAATGCATAGTTTCTATTTAAGATCTTAAAAATCTCACTTATTTATCAGAAAAGTAATGAAAATAAAAATAGTCTATAAAAGTTAAAAGTCATCTATAAAGCATTATTCTGGGTATAATATAAAAGAATTTGCAAGATCTTTACTTACCTGAAAGGTAAGGTAAAAGTTTTATCAAAGGGCATCATTTACAAGGAATTGTGGATTAACCGAATTTTTACCCATTCTAAGATAAACAGAAAATGGCAATACAGGGTGTCAGTACAGGCAGGTGAATGCTATGGCTTCTTGAAAATTACTGGGTTGAGGAGAGGCTGACTGGCTGAGCTACTAGCAAAGGTGAAGAATAAGTAGAACCCAAATTTTGGAGGAGTCCAAAATGCAATAGTAATTTTCCCAATTTAATTTTTTTTTCCTTTTGCCCTAGCAAGAAGAATTGAGAAAACCATCAAAAGTTAAAAGTTTGTTTATTTAAGTAATTGAGAAAGTTAATAAAACCCTAAAATATTCATTCAGAAAAAACGAGAAGAAAAAACGAATTATTAATATTGGTATTGACAGAAGAATTTTATCATATAGTCACAGATTTTAAAAGACACTAAGAGAATTATATGAATGACTTTATGACAATAAAGTCAACAACACAGATGAAAGGAGCACATTCTTTAAAAAAAAGTCAACTCACAAAGCTGAGACAAGATGAAGTAGACAACCTCATGAGCTCTACACTTGCTAAGTAAATTGAAATAGTTAAGTTAAAAAAAAATCTTCAGAGGTAAATATAATCAAACATTTAGGAAAGAAGAAACCATTTTGTGCACAACTGTTTTAGAAAAATGGCAGATGGGAAAATGTCTCAATATGTTTCATATTCTACTATATTACTAAGACTATACTTCATTAAGGATATAAAAAAATACAATTTACCAACTGATTTCAAAATCATAGTTCCCAAAATTCTAAAGAAAATTGTCAAATTGATCTCTACAATATTGAAAAAAACAAAAGAAATGGAAATGCAAAGTTGACTCAACATTTCAGAAGCAATCCATGTATTTCTTCACAATAACTGAATGTGTTTGAGACCAATCATATAATTTCAATAGATGCAGAAAATCATTTACAAAATCCTTACCAATTCATAATCAATTATTTCAGCAAAGTAGTAACAAAAGAGAACATTTTCCTCAAACTGAGAAAAGGTATCTAGAAAAATCAACATTTATGTTCTACTTAATAAAAACTATAAATTGATCTCCTAACGTTACAAAATTGAAGGCATATCTTTTCTCACAATTTCTATTTAGCATTGACTGGTGGTCTTAAGGAAATAAGGCAAGAAAAAAAATGAATAGTATAAATAGCAGAAAAAATTGATCTTATTAGTAGAAGACATAATTGTTTAAATGAAAATACAAAGACATCTACCCCAAACCTACTAGATCTACTAAGTGAAATTAGTAATAGATACATGAAAAAGTTTATATAAAAACCAAGTGCACAAAAAATTAGCCGGGCATGGTAGCACGCCCCTGTAGTTCTGTCTACTTGGAAGGCTGAGGTAGAAGAGATGTGGGTCAAAGACTTGCTGGTCATATTCTTGGATGTGGGGCAGGGTGAAAATACCGGGTCCAGTAGTGTGGAAACTTACAGGAGTCTGAGTGCCAGAAGTATATGGGGACAAAAAGGAATGATATTCAGAGA
>CAUYQG010255310.1:0-16669 GCA_963574415.1 Tarsius wallacei
CCGTCAGGTCTCCGGGGGCCACAGGCGCCGGTCCGTGCTCGGGACCGACCAGTAGGAGCCAGGCCGGAGGGGCTGATGCCGTCCCCGGCTCGCCGGCTTGGCGTGGGCAGGGATCCCGGACGGCGGCCTCGGCCCAGAAGAGCGCGCCCCGCTCCAGGCTGAAGTCGTGCTGCGGAGAGAGGCGGCGTGAGGCCACGGCCCGCCCAGCCGACACGGCAGCCTCCCCTGCCCTCCTGCCTTGGCTTAGGAACGTGAGGTCGCCGGCGGTCACCGTCAGTGGGAATCCGCCTACCGAATGGCACCGGAGGACCCATCTCCGAGACCCCTGCCACGCAGTGTGTGGCTAACCCATAGCTGCCGACTCCGGTGCTTTCCCAAAGAGTGATCTGGCGTCCACATAAGTCATCTAATTTGAAAGTTTGTAAAATGGGATAAAAATAAGATGTTCCTCTTCCCTACCTTTAAAATTAAGAACAGAAAACAAAATTCCACCAAAAATATTGTTTAAAATTAAAGGCAAGTTGCTCTACCAAGGCCAGTGAAGGAAGAAAGGAGCTGGGGTGGGGGGCGGAGAAAGACAGGCAGGCATGGACACTCGGACTCGGATCACAGGCACTGCATCCTCACCCCTGACATCTCCCTTCCTTGGGCAGAGGAGTTCAAATCATCTGCTCCCCTATGACTTCCTGACTAAGATCAGGAATTGTGTCTTATTCCTTTCGATATCTTCAGGGCCCAGAGCAGACCTGGCACAGAATGGACATTTGTGTGTGCACAACAAATAGAGAAAGAGATTGGAGCAAAATAGGCCAGTTACAAAGGACTGAGGAGGAAGAAAACTTCACAACTAATGAGGCATATTTGGAAAGAAAGAGACTAGGAAATGAGACAGCCATCAGGACCTAGAGGGATAAAAAGATACAAAGACCCAATAAAATACCAACAATTGATTTTGAAGCTATGCATGATGATTCTAAAGTTCAAATGAAAAACAAATAAGAAATAGCCAGAAAGACTCTGGAGACAAAAATATAAATAAGGGGAACTGCCTCCACCAACTGTTAAAATTATGTAGACCCTCAATAATTAAAACTATGATACTGGCACAGACAGATTAAAGGTGCATCATAAAAAGTCCAGAATAGACCTAAATATATATGGAGATTTAGTAAATAATAAAGGGAGCTATGCCAGTCGTGGTGGTTCACACCTGTAATCCCAGCACTTTGAGAGGCAGAAGCAAGAGGATTACCTGAGCTCAGGGGTTTGAGACCAGCCCGAGCAACATGGTGAGACTTTGTCTCTACAATAAATCAAAAAATTAGCTGGGCATGGTGACCCACGCCTGTGGTTCCAGCTACTTGGAAGGCTGAGGCAGAAGGATCACCTGCGCCCAGCAGGTCAAGGCTGCAGTGGCCGTGAGCGTGCTATTGCAGTCCAGCTGGGGTGACAGAGTGAGGCTTCGACACAATAAATAAATAAGGGAGCTTCTGAAGCAATAGGAAGACAACAACTGGTCAATAAATGGTGTCAGCTGGGTGTGGCAGCTCATGTCATAGTTCCAGCTACTCAGGAGGCCGAGGTGTGAAAATCTTTTGAGGCCAGAGGTTTGAGACCAGCCTAAGCATCCTAGCAAGATTCTGTCTCTAACAATAATACACAAGGATGAATATAGAAGGATCAAATGTACAATATGAAACCATAAAAGCACCATGAGAGAAATGTATAGCCTCAGATAGACAAAGCTTTTCTCACTTTGGATCAAAATCCAGACATCATAGAAGAAAACTCTACTACTTCTACTAACTACTACCACATACACACACATGATATCTGTCACACAGAAGTGACAAACTCTGGGAAAATAACGCATAGATCACCAAGAGCTACCTTCACTAATACAGAGACTATTGAGAATAGATAAGAAAAAGACCAACAGCTTAACAGAAAAATTGGCAAAAGATACGGCAGCCCACAGAAGAGAAAATAAAAATGACTCTTACACATATGAAAAGCTGTTAAGAGAAAAGCCAGTTAAACTATCATTTGCTCACTCCTGGGCAGGTTCAGTCTGATGACATTCTCGGGAAGCCTGGGAGAAAAAGGCACTCTCTAATGCTGGTTGGGAGGGCAATCGTATGCCCTAAGGAGGGAAATTTGGCAATATACTGAAGACATTTGCATCTAGTCATGGGTCCCACAGCATTATTTGTAATGGACAACCTATATGTCCACCAAGAGAGTGCTAGTTCAAATAAAGTATTATTTATCTATATAATGCAATTCTATGCAGTGAAAAAAATAAGTAAGCATCCTACATACTGATATAGAAAGATCTTAAAATACATTAAGTAAAAAAATCAAGAACAATGTATTTTTAAAAGTGCTTTGGGCAACCCCCTCAGGTCCCCTTCCACTGTGGGAGCTTTTCTGTCTTCTCAATAAATCCTGCTTTCTCAAAAAAAAAAAAAAAAAATTTCTGTGTAAAACAGGAGGAAATGGTTTCATTTGCTTGTGTTGTATATACACATATAAGAACCTCTGGAAGAATGCGTTAAAGGTAAGTAAGAGAGGTCACCAGTGAGGAGGGTAGAGATCGGGAACAGGGTAGATGGGAAGGTGTCAGGGATGGTTTTTGTTCTACCAGGGGCAGACAAACTGCCTGTGGGCCAAACTGACGCCTCACCCTGTTTTGCGAATAAAGTTTTATTGAAACATGGCTGTAGCCATCCACACATGCTGTCTGTGTCTCTATCTGACAACAACAGAGCTGTCATTGCCACAGACTATTTGTCCCTTTACAAAAAAAAATGTCAACTCCTGCTCTATACCATTTCATTTCATTTTTTTTATTTTCAAATCAGGATTATCAGATGAATCTACAGTGGCATAAAGGGGAAAAGTATATCTTTAAAAATATGGCCAGCTGTCATTTATTAGCATCTACTGTGCACCCAACCTGTGCTAGGTGGTCTTCATACATTTGCTCTTCTCTGTTTATGATGATCCTTTTAGAAAGTATGCCTACACCATCGCTCTAAAAAATTAAATTTAGGCTGGGCTCAGTGGCTCAGCCTGTAATCTCAGCACTTTGGGAGGCCGAGGCAAGTAGATTGCCTGACAACATGAGTTCGAGACCAGCCTGGGCAACTTGGCGAGACCTCGTCTCTACAATAAATCAAAAATTAGTCAGGTGTGGTAGTGCGTGTCTGTAGTTCTGGCTACTTGGAAGGCTGAGGCGAAAGAATCACTGGAGCCCAGCAGGTCGATGCTGGGGTGGCCATGAGTGTGCCACTGCACTATAGCCTGGGCAATGGAGTGAGACTCTAACTCAAATAAAAACTTAAATTTTAAAAAGTAAATTAAAGGGAAACTATGAAACAACAAAACACAGACTTACTGAGCCTTTAACTATGGGAGGAAGGGCTCCTTGGGAAAGCAGTGAGGTGAAGGGGATGGCTTTGGGTTTGATAGACTCATGCTGGAATCCTGCTGTCACTCATAAGCTGTGAGTCACCTGCATTGCAGCTTTGGTGTCCTGTGCGATGGTGTAGGCATACTTTCTAAAAGGATCATCATAAAAAGAGAAGAGCAAATGTATGAAGACCACCTAGCACAGATTGGGTGCACAGTAGATGCTAATAAATGGCAGCTGGCCATATTTTTTAAGATATACTTTTCCCCTTTATGCCACTGTAGATTCATCTGATAATCCACCTACCATCCATAACATTGTTGCTATGGGGTAATGTATTTCAGGTTCCAACACTGGGAATACATCCTGGTGAACCTGGAGAGTTTACCAGAAGAGGCTATAAATCATGCTTAGAGTCTCATGCTCTCCTATTAGTTAGTTTGGCCCAGCAGTAAAATAAATGGAGACTCAGGAAGGAACACAGGCTCAAGGGAGTGCACCTGCCTACCTAAGAGTTGGGGCAGAGCCAGGGCTCTGGCTCATGGGTGTGACCTTGGCAGGAGGGTGCCTGTTTCTGCTTCTAGAAGAGGCAGCCTTCATAACAGCCTCTTCTCAGCATGGCTTGAGCTCATGGAGAAGGAGAGCTGTGATAATACACCTCCACTGAGGCTTAGTGGGGCAACTTCCTCCTCTCTACAGCACAGGCCCTGTGCTGACAAGAGCCACAGTACAGGCCACCAGGGCAGTGCGACAGCTCCTGCCCCCAAGCACGGATGCTGTGCTCTATGCTGCACTTCACCTCTGGAAACCCTAGACCAGAGGAGCCCCATGCAACTCCAGGGTCTTCAGATGAAGGGAAATTGTACCCCAAGGCCACCCGAGCCCCTCTACATGACCCAGTGTGCTCCTTCCTGAACTGTGAGCTCTTCTTGTCCCTGTAAATTTTTCTTTTGCCTTCAAACCTTCTCTGCCCTCTGTCTCTCGTGTTCTGAGTTCTCCTGTTAGCTGAGATGACCTGGAGTCAGAACCTGGGTTTTAGTTTTGTCACTGCTACAAACTTTGGAAAAATAATTTCCCTTCTCTGGATCTCAGGTTCCACATGTGCAAAATGAATGAGAGCCAAACCAGATCCACACACTTTTCTAGGAAGCATGCTGCAGACAGTGGGGAGTGCACACACAAGAGGCAGGGGCCCGATGACACCTCTGCAGTTCTTCTCGGTCTTATTCTTTTGTTTTTAAAAATTCATGTGAATTTTGCATTCTAGCCCATGATATATCTGTGTTATAATATAAATGCAATAGGGGCTGGGCAGAGTGGTTCACACCTATAATCCCAGCACTTTAGGAGGCTGAGACAGGAGGACTGCCTGAGACCAGGAGTTCAAGACAAGCCTGGGCAACACAGCAATACCTCGTTTCCACAAAAACAACAAAAAGTTAACTGGGCACAGTGGCACACCTGTAGTCCCAGCTACTCAGGAGGCTGAAGCAGGAGGATTGCCTGAGCCCAGAAAGTTGAGGCTATGGTGAGCTGTGATCGTGCTATTACACTCAAACTTGGATGCAGAGTGAGACTCCAACTCAAAAAAAATTTTAGAATGAATAAATAAATAAATGCAATAGGTTCTCTCCTAAATCTCCAGGTATACTTGGCTCTGCAGAAAGTTACATAACTTTTATCCTGAGGTCACTTGTGATACAGCCACATACCTTGGGAGTGTGCACATCCCAGTATGTGAGCCCCAGGGCACATGGGGTACTTCAAGGCTACCTCCAAGGCAGGGGGGCTGTGGGTCTGTGGACCAGTAACCCCTTCAAGTGTGTCCCATGTAGCTGTCTGCATTGTAACAGAGGATTCTGGAGATAGCATCTTAGCCCAGAGGAATAACTGTAATGGTAGAATTTTCAACATGGCAGCAGGCTGGTAGGGAAGAGAATGGAGCATCCTTGCAATGACTCTCAGTGGCTTCACACAAATAGCCCCCCAGTTATCCTAAGCTTAAAACAAGGCCCACTAGACAATCCTCATCACCCAGCCACCAACCTTCATCATGAAACATCTTTTCTTCTACTGGGTTGTTTCCAAACTCCCTAGACTATACAAGAGCAGACCTAGCTGTCCTTTAAAATCAAGGGACAAGGGTCAGATGTTGTGGCTCACATCTGAAATCCCAGCACTTTGAGAGGTCAAGGCGAGACTCGACTGCTTGAGCATAGGAGGTCAAAACAAGCCTGAGCAACATAGTGAAATCTCATCTCTACAAAAATCAAAAAATTAGCCAAGTGTGGTGATGCATGTCTGTAGTTCCAGCCGCTTGGGAGGCTGAGGCAGAAGGTCGCTTAAGCCCTGGAGGTTGAGGTTGTGGTAAGCCATGATTGTACCACTACACGCCAGCCTTGGCAGCAGAGCAAGACCCCGACTCAAAAAAAAAATCAAGGAGCAGGGCCCCATGTGCTCAGACTTCCAGACCCAGGAGACACAGACACTTACCATAGAACCCAGCAGAAGCTCTCTGCAGGCTGGGACGCTGAGCTCTGGTTCTGGGAGAGGCTCTGTGCCTATCACAAAGTCCTTGGGCAGCTTGAAGGGCACACCATCAAGGGCGCTCATTCTGTCAGAAAGTACAGAGAAAGTTGAGGAGAGGTGGACAAGATGCCCAGCAGGGAGAGACTGTAGATCTTGAAGGTCGGACTTAGGGCTCAGAGGGCCTCACTGCTGTCCTATGGGGTCACTTAGTGGAACCCCATACAGCTGAAAAAAAAAAGGTGAGGAGCCAGTGTTGCACTTGGGAAGAAATGAACAAAACTAGAGCATATGAGAGGGGACCCAAAAACACCCAGATTTATTTTTCTAAGGGTGGTCTCCTTGTAGTACAGGCCTTTCCTGCCGGGTAAATGTTCTAGGAACCCATCAGCATCTGTATACCAGCTAGCATTGTGAGAGGCTGCATTTGGCTTCAGTTAATTTTTTTTTTTTTTTTTTTTGCGATTCTTTCAACACGTTTGTCCATTTCATGATGGGTAATCTACAAACACACCTGCCCACACCATGCTGAGTGTTCAGCAGTTTTTGACCAAAAACAGTATGATCCCCATGCCCTACCCTCCCTAGTCACCCAATCTTGCCCCAAGCCACTTTCTTTTGTTTCCCGAATGAAAAAAGTCCTCAAAGGGAAATGTTTTGCTGATGTGGAAGAGGTGAAACAAAAAATGGCAGAAGCACTAAAAGGTTGTCAAAATTGATGAAATCAAAAACTGCTTTGAGCAGTGGAAAAAGTATCTCAATGGGTGTATTGCATCAAATAGTACTTTGAAGGTGACTAAAGTTTAAACACGGAAGAATACATACAAAATTTTCTATAAATAAATTCCAGTTTTTTTGCCCCCCCCTTATATTTAAGTCATATTCTCGACCATTGTTTTCTAAAACTTGCTCCATAACACTAGCTCTTACACATTTCATCAGAAGAGTTGTCACCCAAATGTTTAAGAAACAAATAACATCAATTTACAAACTCTTCCAGAGAAGAAGAAAGTACTTTCTAGCTCATTTTGATTTCAGTGTAACCTTGATACCAAAACTTGACAAGAAAATTAAAAGTCAATCTCTCATGAACATAGATGCACAAATCTTAACAAAAATAATTACAGGTAGAATAATATAACATTGCCAAGTTAAGTGTATTCTAGAAATGACAGATTAGTTCATGCTTCCAAAATCAATGGGAATAAAGATAAATATCAATAAAGATGAAAACTGTATAATTATATAGCTCCACAGATGCAGAAAAAAACACCTGATAAAATCTGTACCCATTATACCAGGCATGGTATCTCAGCACTATAATCCCAGCACTTTGGGAGGCTGAGGCAGGAGGATCACTTGAGACCAAGAGTTTGAGACCATCCTGGGAAACATAGCAAAACCTCATCTCTACAAAAAAAAAATCAAAAACTTTAGCCTAGTATGGTGGTGCATGCTTGTAGTCCCAGCTACTCAGGAGGCTGAGGCAAAAGGATCACCTGAGCCCAGGAGGTCAAGGCTGCAGTGAGCTGTGATTGCGCCCTTGCACTCCAGCCTGGACAACAGAGGAGACCCTGACTCAAAACAAAACAAACAAAAAAATTGGCAAACTAATTCTAAAATTAAATGAAATGCAAAGGGCCAAGAAAAGCCAAGAGACTCTTGAAGAAGCAATACAATGGAAGACTTATATATCAGCTATCAAGACTTTAGAGATACAGGAATTAAGATGGTGCAATAGTGACATGAGGACTGACAAAGAAACCAACAGAACCAAAAAGAAAGTCCAGAAACAGATCCACACATACATGGATCCTTTATTTATGGCAAAATTGACCCTCAGAGCAGTAGGAAAGGGAAAGTTTTTTCAATAAATGGTTCTGAATCAACTGGATATTTACCTGGACAAAAAACAAACAATTTTGACTTCTATCTCACATCATACACAAAAATCAACTCCAGGTATACTGTAGATTTAAAAATGAAAGGTAAAATAATAAAGCTTGAAGGTAAAATGAAAGACTATATTCATAGCCTTGAAATAGTGAAACATTTCTTAAGTTACAAAAGGGACTAACCATGAAGGGAAATACTGATAAATTGGATTACATTAAAGTTTAAGAATGTCCATTCATCAGAAGACACCATTAAGAGAGTAAACAGGCCGGGCTCAGTGGCTCAGCCTGTAATCCCAGCACTTTGGGAGGCCGAGGTGAGTAGATTGCCTTAGCCTGCACGTTCGAGGCCAGCCCTGGCAACTTGACCAGACCTCATCTCTACAATAAAAAATCAAAATTTAGCCAGGCATGGTAGCACGCGCCTGTAGTTCTGGCTACTTGGAAGGCTGAAGCGGAAGAATCGCCGGAGCCTAGCAGGTCTACTCTGGGGGGCCGTGAGCGTGTCACTGCACCCCAGCCTGGGCGATGCAGTGAGACTCTGACTCAAAAAAAAAAGAGAGAGTAAACAAACAAACAGAAACAAATCATAGAGTGAGAAAAGATATTTGCCACACATCTATCTGACAAAGGATTCATACCCAATATATACAAAGAACTTCTACCAACAATAAGAAATAGGCAAGAGATTTTGATAGGCACTTCACAAAAGAGGATATCCAAATAGCCAATAAACATATGATAAGTTGTTAAACTTCATTAGTCATCAGGAAAATGCAAAATAAAACAGTGAGATACCACTACACATACAATCATGAACGGTTAAAATAAAAAAGCTTGACAATATCAAGTGTTGACATGTATGTGGAATATCTGTAACCCTCACACACTATTGGTAAGAAAGTCAATTAGTATTAGTCAACAGTATCTACTAAACCCGAAAGTCAATAATTAAAACTTCATCCACATATCACTTCTTGGCCTTTAGCTAAGATCAAGTGTTATATCTGTATCTGTTCTTAGTTTAGTAATACAACAACCAGAATTTGATTTTTGGTGGACTTTAAACCACATTTAATATTGAGTCTATGAGCTGGGCTCGGTGGCTTAGCCTGTAATCCCGCGCTTTGGGAGTCTGAGGTGAGTGGATTGCTTGAGCCCGCGGGCTTGAGACCCGCGGGCTTGAGACCCGCCTGGGCAACTTGGCGAGACCTCATCTCTACAATAAATCAAAAATTAGCCAGGCGTGGTAGCACGCACCTGTAGTTCCAGCTACTTGGAAGGCTGAGGCGGAAGGATCGCCAGAGCCCAGCAGGTCGAGGCTGCGGTGGCCAGGAGCAGCCACTGCACTACAGTCTGGGCGACGGAGTGAGACTCCAACTCAAATATATATATATATATATACATATATATATATTGAGTCTATGGCCTAGAAAAAAATAAAAACTTCATCCACATAGAATTTAAGCTCATGATGCCTATAATATATACTTAGATCTAACTCCTGACCACAGTCTGGCATTTTCAACAAACAGGGCTTACTAGAAACCTGCTCCAGGGAGTGCCTTTGACTCACCACAATCTGTCATCTCTGCCTCGATGATGCAAAGCCCTGCTGCTAGTGTCACCGGTCATCCCTTCCCCACATGAGGGCATCATATGCAAAGGTAGGGTGGGTCATCTGAGCACAGAGACGCCAAAGTGGGCAAATCCCTTAATTCCCTCATCTCCTCCCACGCCTGTCAATTCTCTTCAGTGTCTTACTACATATGACTCAAAGGTCTCTCCACCCAGGTCTGGAGCCAGGTTCCCTGCTCTTTATGCTGCCTTCCTAATACAGGATCAGGCAGACCCCAGCATGACCAGGAAGTTACCTGTCCCAGCGCCAGCTCTCACAGGGACCTTTGAGGTACAAGGGTGTTATAGGGGACAGGCAGTTCAGCAAGTGTTGGCATTCTCAGATGTGTAGGTCACATGTTCAGCTGTCACTTGAATTCTCCTCCCTGTCCTCCACCCAGCATCTGTCTCCTAATCAATATTCTCTACTCAGCCCTACACTTGCTGCTGGGACAATTTAAGAGTTGAGGATTCTGGGAACACACCTCCTAAGAACAGCAAGGGCTACAGTGTAAGAATGATCTAGTTAGAACAAATTCTTAAATGGGGGTCACCTTGCTAAACACAAAATGAGAGGTACAGGTCATGATCTAGAACTATTCTCCAGGAAGAGAAGTGTTCTAGTCCTTACGGGGCCTGGAGAAGCATCTGGAAACATGTGAGACTTGGCATGGACCCTGGAGGAGGGAGAACAGTCTGAAAGCAGGAAGGGGTCAGATGGAAAGGCAAACTCCATCCAGGGAAGGAACAGCCTGAGCAAGGGTATAGAGGCGGGAATCTGCCAGGTGAAGTGAGGAGAACAGACTGCTGGACCGTAGTCACTGGTCTATATGCTAGGAAGCAGTCCGCAGTAAATGGAAAGGTGGACTGGGGTAGAGCTGGAAGGACGCAGAACTTTAGGCCAAGAGCTGACTCCATTCAACAGATGGCGGAGAAAGACCTAAAGAGGTCTGAGGGATGGATGGGGACGTGGAGATATGAGGAAAGTCAGGCTGTGCGTGCTTCAGCAACTGTGTAACCCAGGAGTTCTTCAACACCAGACCATGGGGCTGTGTGCACTTGGCTGCATCTGAGCATGGGGATGGGGGCAGGGCGGTGAAGGTTGTGGTCACTGGTCTAGGTGGGGCCCAGGGACTGACATTAGTACTGTTTTTAAAGCTCTCCACTACACATCTAAATGACTTTATCCTTGCCCATAGCCTCATTTACCTCTCAATGATTCACAAATTAAATTCTCCAATTCTCTTCTGAGATCAAACACATAACACAACTGCCTACAAGATGTCTCCAACTCAACATATGCAAAGTGAACTCCCGACTTTTCTGTCGCCAAAGTTGCTTCTCCTCCCCAGAGCCCCTTGTCTCGAGGAATGGTGACATTGAGAACTTGCCCCTGACACTTGCCTCTCCTTTTCCACACCTCCTCTCAAATCCTTTGCCAAGTTTTCTCTCCTGTCTCTGGCATCCAGCCATCTCATGCTACCTATGCTTCTAACAGGAATCCAAGCCCCCAGTCTCTCTCACTTGGATAACTAGTCTACCTCACACGCTTTATTATAATTCTGTGCCACGTCCTGAGGCAAGAGCAATTGTTTCAAACACAAAACTAGGCTACCCCCTGCTCAAAACCCCCCAATGGTTCCTGGCCGTTTTCAGAATAAAAATTAAGCTCCTTCTGAAGACTTGTAATACTTGGCCTGTTTGTCCTCTTCCCATCTTCCCCCAGCCATACTAGCCTTCAACTGTCATGGTCTCCTGGCCCACCACAGAACCTTTGTATACGCTGTTGCACAGATGCTATGTTCTTCCCTGTCCCTTCCCCACAGCTAATTAAAAGCTGAGCATTTACCAGAGCTCAGTTGAAACATCACTTTCTCAAAAAAGCTTTCTCTGACCCCCAAACTTGGTTAGGTCCACCTAGCACTGTAGCTCGAAGAGTTTTTACTGTAATCCATAGTATACAACTGAATGATTCTTACCCCTATGTGAAAGAGATGTTTTCTATTATTCATCTTACTGTATCACAGAACTCTTGTTTGGAAAAAATCCTAGGCTGGGCATGGTGACTCACAACTGTAATCCTAGCACTTTGGGAGGCCAGGATGGGCAAACTGCATGAGCCCAGGTGTTCAAGACCAGCCTGGGCAACATAGCAAAACTTTGTCTCTACAAAAAAGAAGGAAAAAAATAAGTCAGGCATGGTGGTGTGTGGTGTGTGCCTACAGTCGTCACCCCCCTCCTCAAAAAAAAAAAAAAAAAAATCCTAAATCATAATCCCACAGAACCATGCCTTTCCTTTAGAGCACTCCACATATTGATTATTGGATTACTATCTAGCTTCCTTATAATGAGCATTCTCTATGAGGTTACAGAGTATTTGGTATTTTGCTTAGCCTCAATAGGCACTTAATAAATATTTGGACAATAAAAAATATACATTGGTAAGTACTTTTCCTTGTAACACTTATCACAATTACAACAAATGACTCTAATTATGTTATACTCATTAGGCTTATCCACTCAAGACTCTGGGAGGGCAGGAATCCTATTGGCCCCTTTTTATTTCCAGAGCATCTAACTGCAGTGTCTGGAAAAGAAATAAAAAATCATTTCTCAAAGAACACAGTTCACATCCTGGCATCCAGATTCTGGCAAGCATGAATGAATAAAGTTGAAAAAAGTGTCTACCGGTCTGCATGGTTATGCACTCTAACACCACTTGCCCCAGAGACCTCAATCTTTCACTTCAGACCATGAGAAACTGAGTTTATTCCAAAAGGCAAATGGTATCTGCTTTGGAAACGAATTCTTAATGGGTGGCCAGATGTGGCAAGTCAGGAACTACCGTATGGATTCATACAAAGGTAGATAGCTTATTATATGGGAACAGCTTATTGATTCTAGCATTAAAAAAAAAATTTAGTTGGTGATGTCTTAATCACTCTTCCCTAATACTTCATAGCATTCACATTCTTTTATATACTGCATATTATACTTATTTGAAAGGACTAAGACATACTTTGTGCTTACCTTGCAACTCCCAGGAGCACGTCCCTGTAGAGGTAAACTGCTACAACAGATGGCATAATCCTCCTAAGCGTGTTGGTACAAATGTCACGTGGACACAGAATATGAATGGCTTTAGAGCGATTAAGTGGGTTGGCTTGTAGCTGCAAATTCTTTGACATCATAAACTCAGATACTTGGGCCAAATAGCCTTAGTATTTAACAACTAATTTTTCTCTCATAGTTTTCTAATCTTCCTTGTATTTACTTAATTTGTTAATACATTCTTTTGTTAGAGTTTTTCACAAATACAAGGCTTCCTCTCCCAGGAAGTAAGAGCATTCTTGCACACAGAACATAATAAATCAAAAATAATTGGTTAACTTTCTAGTTAGCCTATAAATTTTCTCTATTTTCATCCATTCATGTTCAATATATAGTGAATGTAGGTAGAAGTGTAAAAAGGATATAATTTAGAAAAGGGCTGAAGGCTCAACAGTATTGGAGTTCCTAGTTCTGTTGACTGAAAACAAGAAATGACCAACAGTGACGCAGTAACAATGACCACACTTACTATGAAGATTGTCACCTTATAAATAGCTTTTCCACTGAAGAGGACCGGGGCTCACTGGAAAAACAATGGATTCCAGGTCTAGGGCAGGAAATGTACGAGATAAGCTTGTAACTATTACTGGGATTGTGTGGGGACTCAGCAGCTGAGTGGAAGGGGTACCATTGGCCAAAGGTGAGGCCATCAATAAATATACAACCGTTAGTTGAAAGAAATATAAGATCCAAGTTCATAATGATACTTAAAAACAACACTCACAGCTCATCTTTAGAGGATGGTAGGAAACCAGCTCATTATTTTGAAAACTGGTAAAGGAATTAAGTATTTATCTCTTGCTTTTTCTATATAAATTATACCCCAAGATAACCACAGTTGATGAAGGAATAGGTTCTTTTTAGCATTCCAGCTAATCACTGAATGAATCAAACAATTACTATTCTTCAAACCCTCAATGAAATAATGAATCTAGGTCTTATGAATGGCTGCTAACATCTCAGAGACAAGACGTAAGTGTCTTCTAAATGGAAGTATACATCCCATCTGCAAAGTATTCTTGCCAGAAAATTCCAATTTAAACATGATCAAGCCTCTACATCAGCACTATCCAGCAGAAATATGTGAACCACATATAAAGTGTACATCTCAATTCAACCAGTCACGTTTCAAGTGCTCAATAGCTGAACTGAGCTTATTGGACAGTGCCGCTCTGTTTAACCACTAAATTATAGGATATACAGGAACAGAAGGACATGGCAACACAAGAATACAACAAACATCATGCAGGTCACCATTACATCCAGATATGAACAAAATGTAACACACACTTGTGAGACAGGGTAATTGGAACAATGACTTGATATTTGTGATATTGCAAAGTTATTCATTTCTTTCGGTGTGATAATGGTCTTGTGGTTAATTTGTTGTTGTTGTTGTTTTTGAGTTGGAGTCTCACTCTGTCGCCCAGACTGGAGTGCAGTGGCCGCTCCTGGCCACCACAGCCTCGACCTGCTGGGCTCCAGCGATCCTTCCGCCTCAGCCTTCCAAGTAGCTAGAACTACAGGCACGCGCTACCACGCCCAGCTAATTTTTTTGATTTATTGTAGAGATGCGGTCTCGCCAAGTTGCCTAGGCGGGTCTCAAACCCGCAGGCTTAGGCGATTCACTCACCTCCACCTCCCAAAGCGCGGGATTACAGGCTGAGCCACCAAGTCCGGCCTTTTGTTGTTGTTTAAAGCTACATACTGAAATGTTTAGAGAGAAAGAACGTAACTGATGTCTGGAGTCTGCTTCAAAATAATCCAGGGTGACAGGTGGTTGTACAGATGAAACAAGATTGGTCTAACAAGTTGATAATGATTTGAAGCAGGACAATGGGTATATGGGCAGAATCATTATACTACTCTTTATTTTTAAATATATTTGAAATTTTCCATAGTAAGTTTTTAAAGACTGCAGGATAGGATTACAATGACACTGCTCATATTCTTCAACATATAATGCATTAAAGACAGTCTTTCTGCTGTCACCGCCACTACACACGGCAACAAACCAGGAAAAGCTTAAAAATAAAAACCAAACAAAAATAATGCTTACTTTATTGGAGCTTTGCAGAGGCCAAATGTAAGAGGGAACACTTTTTCCCTCCAACTTTGGTTAAGTGCCACCTCCTCCCTGGGTTCCATTGCCCAAGTTTTCCTGAGTCTTTGCCTCACAAGCCCTGCCCCCATCAATGCAGAGGTCTTGATGGCAAGGCTGTCTTGACACCAAACATACATTGCACAATTCATCTTTTTATTTCTACTCTTCCTGCATCTCATCACAAAGCAAATAGAGAAGTTTTCTTTTAAAAAAAAAAAAAAAAAAGCCGGGATTGGTGGCTCCGCCTGTAATCCCGCGCGTTGGGTGGTGGAGGTGAGTGAATTGCCTGAGCCCGCGGGCTCGAGACCTGCCTGGGCAACTTGGCGAGACCTCATGTCTACAATAAATTTAAAAAAATTAGCCGGGCGTGGTAGCACGTGCCTGTAGTTCTAGCTACTTGGAAGGCTGAGGCGGAAGGATCCCCGGAGCCCAGCAGGTCGAGGCTGCAGTGGCCGGGAGCAGCCACTGCACTCCAGTCTGGGTGACAGAGTGAGACTTCAACTCAAGAAAAAAAAAAAGACACGTGGGGCTGTAGGCTATGAGACTGATCATATCATATTTTAAGGTTCATGAACTTTGCCACACACATTTTGGAGGCATGTGGCCCTCATTCTCCACCTGTTAACTCTATAACGCGTAATGCATAAATTCAACAATGCAAATTAAACAACAGAAAAGGGACAAAAGCATTAGTAGCTCATACCCAAGAGCTTCCAACTACAGTACAAGACTTCATTTCCAAAGTTAATGGTGTCCTTTCTTGCTTATCTAGAGTTAGATTTTACACTCAAAGTTTGATGTTTGAGATTCACTTTTCTGCAGCAAATCCCTGGTTAAATTTGAATTTTGGGATGAAAATGTGTTTCATCAATGTGAAAGTGTGTGTTAAGTGATTTGGAAGGCAACACACCGGTGGCAAAGGCTCAACTTAAAAAATAAAATGATTTTTATTTAGTCTTTTGGAAATATAAATAACAAAATTATTGGCAAACAAACAAAAACTGGAATAAGGCAAAAAAAAAAAAAAGAAGTCATGAGTGATCATCTCCAAGCACAATAGCATTTATTGATGAATATAAAAATAAGTATTATTTTTATTTGCTCTTCCCCAGCTTTGACTCCATGGGTGGTTTTGGAAGCTTAAGGTCCTAAGAAGAGTCCATAGCTATACTGGTTCCTACAGTGCGACTGAGTGCAGTTAAGATCTCAATCCCACAGGGAAGTAAATTTCTATCCTTGGGGACTCTGAACAAATAGACCCTTAGGAATGTAAAAGGTACTTTCTTCTAACATGGGGAAATACAGCCATCATGCAGTGAAACACAGCCCAATTTGGGCAGGTCCTCTTCAGGTCTTCCATGTTCTCCACATAAACAGCAAGACACAGCCACTGTCTTTTCTGGGAACCAGCTACAGCCACTGCCATCTTCCTAAGCCCCAAATTGCACTGAAACTGGGATCAACAAACTTGAAGATAAAGCATTTCTGGCCTTTCCTCCTGTAAGTTAGTAGAAAGAAGAGGTTTTGTAGCAAGTCTGCCTTCATGCTCACTGCGGGTGGAAGGGCTAACTACCGAGCGCACACTTGTATGAAGTATTTGAGTGCATGGAGTGTACTTACCCATCACCACACAAGGACATTACAGCAAATTAACAAGTCCCTCTGGACAAAGCCCCTCAAAACAGAGGCAAATTTGGTGAACCAAGGTCACTGCCTGTGGTAATAACCTCAGTTCACATAAATCCTTTCCTGAAGAACCATATTAATCTTCTAATTTAAAAGGCACCTCCAGTCAGCACAGAAGGAAAGCATAACTTCAGGGCAGGCAATGCCACACAGAGTTGGGCTGTGGTCTAGTCTGCAGCACAAGGGGCAGCATCATCACTAATATTCAGAGCTGGAAAGAGCACAACTGGTCCACACTCCTGGGCACCTCCACTACTGCAGTTTCAGAGCAGTTGCCCAGATGTCGCTGCTGGGGAGCGGAGGAAGGACCCATCC
>CAUYQG010255316.1:0-56588 GCA_963574415.1 Tarsius wallacei
AACCATTTGTTCTTTGAAAAATCTGATTTTTCTAAATACAACCTTGTAAGATTCTAAAGGAAATATGTAATCACTCAACACCACCCCCTCCCTCACCTAAACAAGGGTATAAAATCCCAGTTCTCCGGTTCTGCGGGGCTCCACATGGACACTTGGGCCCACTGTGCTAGCCCAGAGTAAATAAATGTCACTTCCTCGAACAGCCTCGGTGTCACGATCTCTCTATTTTTCCTGCTACAGTAATAATGATGATATACATGTTTATACTCTGGAAGCTGTTAGTTTTCACTTCTTAAGAAGGTCATGGCTCTGGAGACATAGAGTGACTTGGATGCTTTTTGATAAGACACTCTCTTGACACCCTTTACGAACTTCCTTATCTTGGCCCTGACAAGAGGGACCTTCAAGTTCATCCAGTACTCTATCTTCTTCTGGACTGCTATGGAGAGAAGTCTATATAACAGTCTGAAATAAAATCAGCAAAAATGGGACTCAAACTGTGTGTGCATTCAAAGTCTTGTAATGTGTATGTTTCCATATTAACTTTTTTTTTTTTTTTGAGTTGGAGTCTTACTGCATTGCCCAGGCTGGAGTGCAGTGGTATGCTCATGGCCACCCCAGCATCAACCTACTGGGCTCAGGCGATCCTTCTGCCTCAGCATTCCAAGTAGCTGGAACTACAGGCTCGCACTACCACCCCCAGCTAATTTTTTAAAAAATTTATTGTAGAGATGGGGTCTCACCAAGTTGCCCAGACTGGTCGCGAACCCCTGGGCTCAGGCAATCCTCTTGCCTTGGCCTCCCAAGGTGCTGGGATTACAGTAGTAATTACAAAGTGCCCGGCCCGATATTAACTTTTTAAAAGTAAGTACGTATCAGTCATCTAGATTCAAAACTCTGAATCACTGTGAGCTAATATCTAGCACTCAGTACAGCTCCCAGCACATGATATGAACTCAAGAAATATTTGTAGAACGAATGCTGTTATTTCTCACTTGGTCCTAATACAATTCTAAAATAAAAGTTTCATCAATAATTTTAAATTTTAATTGTTAATTAGCATAATTAGTTGTGTGCTTTGGAGATCCAGTATACTTATAATACGAAACCTGTTGAATATGCGGTATCTACTATTTATTCACTCATACTTAAAATATTTACTTTTTAAAATATCTGTAACATACTGTGTACAGTGAATATACTTTAATTCAACTGGCATAAAACTCTAAATAAAAGTCTAGAAATGAATATGGTTCCATGCTTTATTTGTATTTTACTCAATTATGTACTATGTTTTTAAGTGGCACTAATACGTCAATGTTGAATATGCTCAGACAAAGCTAACAAATTCAGATTGAAAGTGAATTAACCCTAAAGACTGAGCAATGCTGCAGGTGGGTTGTTTTGCATTAGTCTTGGGGACGTGCTCTTAGATTGTGTGTTTCCTGTAGGACTTCAGCCATGGGGTGTTTTGTACGGGTCTATATTTTAGTCCTGACAATATCCTAAAACTGTTTGGTTTTAGGCAGGGTGACCATATAATCTTTTGTCCCAAGTGGGCAAATTTTGAGAGTGAATGGGGTACTATTAATAATCATGCCAGGGCTAGGCACAGTGGCTCACACCTATAATCCTAGTGCTTTGGGAAGCTGAGGCAGGAGGATTGTTTGAGGCCGGGTGATCAAGACTAGCCTGGGCAACATAGCAAGACCCCATATCTACAATAATAATAATAATAAATTAGCCAAGCATGGTGACATGTGTCTGTAGTCTTATCTTCTTGGGGGACTGAGGAGGAAGAATTGTTTGAGCCCAGGAACTCCAGGCAACAGTGAGCTATAATTATGCCACTGCACACAAGCCTGGGTGACAGAGTGAGAGCTTGTCTCTAAAAATAAAAAAATTTTTAAAAAATTATGCCAGTGTAACAGGTGTTAGTGGGGCTCTTAAAGGCAAATGAGGTCATAAGGTCAGCCTACTTACCAGGAAAGGACACAGGCTGGAGGTTCAGAATTGTCATACATCAGCTGCCTTACTACGTGAAGTCACTTCTCCTTGCTGGGGTTTCATTTTATTTGGATGAAAAGTAAAAGGGTATACTAAAATGAACCTTATTTTCTTCAAATTCTACATTTCTATGATTACAAACAGACTCAAAAAAAAAAAAAAGGACTTCATTGTATTTTTGAAGCAGTTTCAAACTAAGAGGCTGCTGGCTAGACAAGCACATGAAACACTCCCTCTCTCCCCTTTTAAAACTACCTAATTACAAAAGCTTATGTTATATTTAAAATAAATCAACACTCGCTTGCTTCAGGATTGGCAAAAATTTCATCTGCACTACCTGAGAAGGATGCTGAGGACACATCTGGGCTCAGCAGACAAAAAAAACCAACCCTTGATCCCTTAGTGATGGCTTCTGGGGTCATGGGAACAGCAAAGGGAAGCAGGAGGAAGTGGGGTACTAGCAGACGCATGTATGATGTGCTACATGCACAACAGCCACAACAGCCTAGATCTCTAGCTACAACGCAAAGCAAAAGACCTCCTCTTATGTAGGGCAAATCTGCCACTTGTCCATAAGCCCAGAGATCTCCCACTTCTGGCTCTCAAAACACCTTCATGTGCACCTCAGTTGCAGCGCATAGGAGCGGGCCTCAACCTGATCTCTATGCTGAGGTCCAGTCACTAGTGTCTTTAGCCTCTTCCCACAGCCAGGGATTAACCTACAGCCTCAACCAAGAGTTGCAGGTATAGCGGCTCATGGGAGAAAAGGGCCATGATGCCCAGACTCCAGTCCTTGTTCATTATTAAGGCTGTGTGACCTTGGATGTGCTACGTGACTTATCTTAGTTTATAAAATGAATTTGGACTCTTTGGTATTCTCTAGCTTCAACTTGCTGTGACTGAAAAAAAAAGAGGAGGGAAAGAATAACTTGGTGTGTTAATTCAGATAATGCAAATGTCCTCCTTTTTGTAAATTTAAGGAGAGCTGACTGTTGTCAAGAGATAGTCTAGAGTAATTGATCAAACACGTATCACTTTTCCTCACACGAACATCACAACTTCTCAAAAGAGGCAGCTAAGTTATACGACACCATTGTTAGAATCTTTCTTTTAGGTTTTTCTCCAATTGTTTTTAAACACTAGAAACCCATAGACTCAATTTATTCCGCTACATTTTTTCATTGTGTGCACCCCTGACTTTAGCAGATCTTTCGGTATTCCTGCTGTTCAGTAATTTAACATCTCACCTGAGTGACAGCAACATTTGTCCCATCGGTGACTTCCACACTCATATTATAAATGGACCTCTGCTCTGCGTCCAAAGGTTTTGCGATGACAATTGTCCCAACACCTTTCTCTGCGTCAAAAGAGCTGTCAAAATTCCCCCCTGATGATTTTACAGAAACAACATGAAATTAGCATATCTGAGAAGTTATTACATGTATTAAAGCATATATCTTTAAAGGGAGCTCTTACATAGAAATATTTTTGACAGGCATCCCTATGGCTCAATTTTGTTCATCTTAAATGGGATCTCTTTATTTCTAACTTAATTCATATTTCAAAAAAAAGCCTCTACAGTATATAACAAATGTCACCAAGAAAGAATGTATTGCAAAGAAAAATCTCAGCAGTAATGTTAGAGTAGTGAAGCATCAATGACTCCGTAAAATATTTAATAAGAAACCAAAAGGCCCCCCCAACTCCTGTGGCTTTTGTGTTAGAAATTTCTAGATATTTTTGTTTTTTCCAAAGTAGATTAAATTTTAAGTAAACAAATAGTCATAAAATGAGTAGACATTTAAAATCTCTTCCAGGATTGATGGTAAACATTTTGCTGTTAGAATTCAGATTCCCTCAATTAGATGTCAGAAATAAAATTATAAATTCTAAAAAGCAGAAGAAGCAAAAAAAATTAAATGTCATATTAAATGGTCTGTATCTGCAAGTTGTAATGTTTATAGAAATACTTATTTTGCCATCTTGACTGTAAATTATTTTTCTCCTATAAAAGTAGCAAGTTTATGGGAGATTCACAAAACGAAACAAGGCAAGGGAAACATCGGCTTATGTAATGCCAATGTATGAAACAATGTATATAGAAGTTTCAAAAACTTTACTTTCCCCCAAGCCAGGGATAGCCCATTATCGTTGGTGTGCATTAGACAACACTGCCATTGCTGAAATCACGGGGAATCAACTCTGTGGACCAGTGTGGTTTATGATCTTTCTAAAAGAAATATAAATATAAATATTTTAAGGGAAAGAGAAGATAATGCTATAAATGCTGGAATAATTTTAATTAGTCATGAGTACATTTTCACAAGCTCTATTTATTTGAATCTGACATTTCACGGTATTGACTTTGTTCTTGGACAGTAATTTTATAAAGTGATGCATTTAATGAATTTCATATTTTAGAAAAGTGTCTTTGATTTTTCTTATATTCCACATTCTTTGCATTTCATTTTGCTGATCAACGAACAACACATTTCTATTTTATTATAATTATAAATGAACAGATCAGTTAAGGGAAAGGAAATTTTACCTGAAGTACTAGAAATGGATGTACAGTGACATGAAATAAATAATATGATTTAAATAAAACACCCCTAGCCATATATATTTCAAATACTTATTGCTTGCAGCTGTCATATATACTTAAGATTATTTAATTGCAAGAGAGAATATAATTGCCCTTGACATTTAATTAAAGTTATGGAGATACAAGGGTACCAGGGAATTGCGTGGAGATTATATACATTTTCAAAAATTTCATTTAAAAAGAATCTCATCTTCCAATTAATATCTTTAATTGATTTACTGAGAAGCACTAAATGCTAACTAAAAAAACATCTTGGGAGAATAGGATGGGGGGGTCTCAGCTGAGAAGAGAAGCGATCCTCAGGTCGCCACCGCTTATCCAAAGGGAGTGTCCCCTGTTGATAACCTGTGAAATAAGATGGAAGGCCGACTCAAGTGTCTTTACAACCATCTTCTCAGCAAAGAAAAATCATTTGCTATCAAGTGGTACATTCTGGAAAAAACTCTGCCATAAAAGCTTTCAGAGAAAGGACATAAAAGTGCCTCATAAGACGTGCAGAAGGAAAGATGAGAATGCAGCTTCTCAAGTTGTTTCTGGTGGCTATTACATCACATTTAGAATCATCTTTAGAATGTTTTCTTCACTGAGATGTTTACTTTCTTAAATCTGAAGACCATGATTTTTTGGGGGGTCAGGGGAAGGAGAACCCCTCCAATGTGGATTTTTTTAGAATGTGAAAATGTTTAGGTCAAGGCAAAATAAAAATTATGCAATTTATAAAGCTCCAGTTTGTTCCCTTTTAAAGGTTAATGGATAAAATGCGGAGAATGGCAAGCATAGAGTTATGATTCAGTTGCTGCTTGAATGGGGTGATCCCACTGGCTCTCTCTCACTGCTTGGACTCACATTTTCCTAAGGGCCCTGTACAGAAATACAGAATCATTTCATGGGCTTAGTGGCACACAATTTACATATTTTACATGTGTCATATAGATTGTGTGCTTTTTTAAAGTTATTTTTTCTATCAAATAACATTTTTGGCTACTGTTATAGCTGCCATTTTCTACAGTTCTTTCTTCCTGCATCCGTGTCTGTGTGTGTGTGTGTGTGTGTGTGTCCCTCATTCACCTTTACTGTTTAAAATACTCTAGACCAGAAGCCTCTAAAGGGACAGAGGGACAGACTATTGGAAAAGCAGAGCAAAGAGGACTTGAGAGGTAGTGTAAAGCTATCTTTCGGTCTACAATGCAGCCAGCAGCCTCTCATACTCATTTCCAGGACATTTGCTCCTAGTTAAACTGAGATTTCATGTAAAACAAAATCTTCCCTGAGTTTTAAAATGAATTTCTGACAAGGGACACAGAATCTAGACCAGCAGTTCACCATCAAGCCTCACGCAGTTTAATAACCCACCACTTAACCATCCCATTTCACAAATGACTCCAGATCGCTCCCCCAGGCCTCATTTTTCAGGCTCCCTTTTAGCCTAAAAGGTGATTTCATTTTTTAGGAAACCATGTCCAAATCATCCAGGGTGAGAATATCAAATGCAAGGAATCCATTTTCACTAGCGGCATTCCAGTTAAACAAGGTGTGCTTCCTCAGAGCCAGTAACAAAGCATGCAAAGCCAAAGTGTGCTGGTGCAGCAGCGTTAGGCTAAACACAAGGTGAGGGTGGGGAGGGAGGACATCGCCGAGCTGGCCTGAGTTTCCACAGAGTGGGGAACTGGAAAAGTCACAGCCTGAGCGTTGCTGCAGGGGTGTGCGGCAGAGATGGGTAAAAGCGAGGTTGTGAACAGCCCACATAACAGATAACTCACGTCAGGGACATTTCCCTTGGACCATTTGTGGTCAAGACAGGTGTGTTAGAGTCAACAAAGAGCAGAAGAGGCACATTCGATTTCTACTGGATTCTAAAGTTAAACTTAGCAAATGGAAATGTCCTCAGAGGCTTAAAAATGGGACATGGCTGAAAATAATCGGAGCCAGCAGCCGCTGCTTAACTGTGCTGGGCAGCGAACCACCAGGCCACGATTTAGATATCTCTAAAGAGATCTGATGGTGGGAATCACACAGCTTCCCTATTAGAGAAGCCTCCAGGACCCTCCCCTAGCATATGATTTCATTCCACTCCACGTGTAATTGTAAGAAAACCAACCCACATCTAGTAGTCACCAAGGGGGGGAGGTGTGATGTGAGCAGCTTCCAGAACACCGAGCTGCTGAATCTCGATTAATCCAGGGAGATGTGCACAAGCTGTTCGCTGAACCTCAGCATGTACACCAAACTTAAGGAGAAAGGCTAAACACTAGGGACAGCTTTCTCATGGGTAATGTTCTGCCTTGGAGTGAAAGCAAGCACAGGACCTGGCTGAAAAGGATATTTACGTGGAAGGCCGGAGACAACACGTGGAGGTCAGGAAACAGCGGTTGGAAGGAAAATCACTTCTAAATCTAGTTTGAAATTCATTTTCTCACAATAATTAATAACATACGAAGTGTTTTTAGACATTTTATTATTTCCCTAGTCTCACCAGATGTGTTCCTATGGACTGGATTGTTGCTATGGAGAAAAGAGAGGTCTAACTGGGATGAAATTAGGGAAGTAGAGTGGGAGAAAAGAAGTGATGTCAACCAAATGACTTGGAGTAAGAGTCACCCTGATGAGGACGGTTATGTTAGAAATGGTACACGAACATGGTTTCTCTCAGGAACGTTGGCTCAGTGTTTTGTGTGACAGATGTGACCACCTAGTGAGGGATGACTCAGAGATGCCCAAGATCTAGTCAGAGGACAAGGCCACTGCTAGTGCTATGAGGGTTCAACTTGCCTACTTGATCCAACCCTAGTAAGCAATGGGGATAGGTTCATGAAGGACAGGCATGAGCTTATGAGATGGTGGCAGCCAAGAGCCAACGTCTGCAGAAACCTATGACAAACAAAGGGTCAAAGTGGCCCCCATGCGTCTCCAACACAGAAAGGTATTTCAGTTAGGGTGGGACCTACATGCTGGCATTCATCACCAGATAATTATTTTCAAAGAGAAGCCTTTTCCCAGTTAGTGACGTAGAGAAAGGTGTTTTAGGTGTTTACCATCTACAAGGAAAATCATTTTCTAGCCTAAGTCAGGTGAAAAGCTAAAAAATTGGTGGAAAGCCCTCATCCATCTGTGGGTAAAGAGGAATTGTTTGAAGTGTGTAATAAAGGTAGACTTCACTATTTAAATATTTGGTGTTGGGATAAAGATACAGGGAGTGAACTGTGAACCAGATTGCATGCACATTAGAGAGTCTGCAAATTGAGGAGCTGTGGAGTTGAAATCATAGTCCCCTGAGAAGTGTGAAGATATGTGATAAAGCCACAAAGGATTGTGGGTTATTTGTGTTCCCTTCATTTTCTTTCCCTTTTAACACAGAGAAAGAACATGCTGTGCGTTGGGCTGTTCAAACACAGAACAGCTGAACTTTATTATGTTTCCTTTTAATTACAGTTTTCTTAATTCAGTTACAAGTGGGGCTTCCGTTTCTGGAAGCTGAAGAGAGTGTAGATGCATAACATTGTAAGCAGTGGTCTGGAGGCACAAGAAGGTGTCTGGCAGATCCCTGATGCAAGGGTCCAGGCTTGGGAACAAAATCCTGCTCATCACAGAGTGTTTGTGAATTCATTTCATGGTGGGAAGAGAAGAAATGCAGTTAAACAAGAACTGGGTAGATTTGGAAACGTGGAAATGAGGAGACTCGATTCTCAGGGGAAAAGCATGCTGAAATACCATTTCTGCTCACTTAATGAGAATTCATTAGTTAGAGCATTTGTAAGCTGCAAAGGCCAGGCCAGAATGTTGTGTTCTCTGTAACTCAGGGTCAGACTGGGTGTTTGAATGTACTAGATCTATAATAGAATCAAATCTCAACTCTCTCTGGAAGAGTTATAAGAGTATGTATGCAGGCAAGGCCTGTACTTTAACCGGAGACCTCATTTCAGATCCATGCTGACATTATATGCCTTGTGCCTAGTCTTAGTGTTTACCTATAGTCCACTTCTGACGGTCTTAAGCACTGAAGGGCACTGTTTCTTCTCTTTCTTCTTTATGTTAGCTTGACCAAAGCACATGCTTAGGTGAGGAAGAAGGGAAAGAGATGAGAGTTCATGACCAAAGATAAGTAAGCAAGAAATCTTGAAAGCAAGAATGAAACATCTGAATATAATAAAGGAGACAATAGGTATTTAGAAAAGAGGAAAAATGTTGTCAGCATACTGAGAAAAAAATGTCTCTGATAGATTAGAAATATTTTGGAAAGGGGGATTTGGTAGAAGGGGGACCACATCAATCCTGAAAGCAACTAGCACCTGAGAAAATAATTTTGCTTCTGCGGTGAAATACAGAGTGGGTGTTTCAGAATGCTGCTGGCTGAATGTGGGGATGGAAATAAAATCATGTTCTGTTTGGGCATCTGGCCCAGTAAGTTCAACTTGGAAAATAAACTTGGCTAGTTGTTACCAGATTTACAGTGAAATCTCTGTGACAGAAGTAGCCAGACCAGAGGACAACCCTGTGTGTCTTCATTAAGCAAACTACTCAGTGCCCTAAAACCACAGGGCTTCTATAGGAAGAGTATAGTGTTTAAAATCACAAAGATGGAGAAACCTGAAAGCTGATGCCACATTCTTGATAATGTAGCTTAAAAAGACTCCTTCAAGGAAGGGATCTCATCTATAATCTGCCCCTCTCTTCTGGGACCAGTGGCTTTCTTATTTTGTCAGAGGTACTAAGGTTGCCATGGCTAGCAGCCCAGTGGAAGGTCACACTGACTTTGGGTAGGGTCAGCATATTGGCTGCCTGAGGCATCTCCATCAGCTACCATCGTTTATTCCACTCGCCCTGGGTAGACAGTGACAGAAGCATTGGCAGGAGGAAGGAATGAGAAGATGGGCCTTGACCTTATGGGTTAAGAACGGAGACAGGAGAAACACGAATGAAAACATACAACAGCACTCATAATGCTGACATGACCAACGTGCAAGTAAGCTTACATGCAGCACTACTAGGCATGCTCACCTACACATGACCAAACGCATGTGCAGGAATGAAATGCTGAAGAGCTGCAGACCTGACCTGGACACCTGGAGAGAAAGGTATGCTTACAGAATTCCTAAAGGGAGTACAAGCAAGGGCATCCTTGGGCACATGGGTGGTGGCTGGGATGTGCTGTGGGTCAGTAGGCACATGCACAGATCATGAGGTGACAGACGTGGCACTGTCAGGCTGTAGGGGCACTCAGGAGGCATACATGCATCATGGGGGACAGACATGGCACTGCCCAGTTGCAGAGCCAGGAAGGAGGAAGATAAACTGGTAGCTGGTGAGAGAGGACACCTCCCCTCCGTACAGTACACCAAGCATCCTGTTGTCTATTTGGTTTCTTCTTTAGGCTATTTAAAAGAAATCACCACTGCACATGTCCCTAAAGATCCAGCCCCAGGGACACATGTTAAAAACAGAAATGCAGTTTCTGGAACTCTGATTGGAGGGGTAACGAAGGAATCACCAAAGGTGAAGGATGTGCCACCTTCTACTGTACCAGGAAGGAAGAAATGGCCTCAGATAAAATCCAAAGTGATTTGGAAACTACTAGGAAGATGAAGAAGTGGAGGCATCTTTTCTGGATCAGAAGAGGCTCCATCTCAAATATGAGAGGTGGAGATGAAGAAGGCATTGAAGACTTGGCGTGAGGACAGTCAAGAACAGGAATGGCATGATTAACACTCATGAAGTAAACAAAGATGCTCTACTATCATTCTGTCCAATAAAACACGTAGGGAGCAGACTCCTCTTTGGGGGTTCAGAGAACTCTCTACTGAGATCTGACTGAGGACAATGGGATGTTCTTTTCTTATGCCTCATCAACACCAATGTGGAGCTTTCTAAATGCTCCCCTGGACCCAGTCATCCCTCCAGGCAGGAGAGGTAGGCTCCTGCCCCCCACATTTCCCCCATCCAGGCAGTGACATGTGGAGGGAAACGACTCCGAGATCAGCCCTGCCCAGACTCCCTGCCTCCCACCGAGAAGAGTCGAAGTCAGCCCCACTGGCAGATCTGGCCACACACGCTCCCCCTCTCAGCATAGCCTGTCTTGTTTTCTGGTCCTCACACTCATTTCCTCCCAGTGCCTCTCCCTGCCAGTTTGCTGAGGGCTGTAGTGCTGCTCTGCCCTTCCTTTTTGCAGCCGGTGTGCTTGCTTGCTTTCTTCCAAGGAGTTTAAGGGCTGGCTCCTAGGTCTGTCCTGCATACTTCCATCTGCTTTCTCTATTCAGCCTGTGAAGCCAACTGACTATATATCTGAGTTCCATTTCCTGCCCTTCCTTGCGTGGGCAACAACCAGGGGACTCTCCTGATGGGGCCTTCTTATAGGAATGGCACTACTACTGCAGAACAGAGGGGCTGGAATGCAGTTTAATTTATTTTTCAATTGGAAAAGGTCCAGTTAAATAAACCAACCTACAAAAAGATAAAAACAAAACAACAAAAAACCCACATACCTCAAAAGCAAAGAAAAAAAAAAATCAAAACAACCCCCCCAAATCCAAACCCCATTAACCCTCAAACAAAGGAGTCATTGGGCACGAGGAATGCAATAGCTGTTGGGGGCATGTATGAGCTCTGTGGGCTGCACTTCAGCCTGTCACAGGCAGTCATGAAAGATGTAATTCAATTTGCTTAAAAAAAAACCCATAAGAGGCAGATTGGATAGCTGTATTTTAGCAAATGTGTTTGCACTAAGGGTACCTTCTGTTGAACAGTTCTGCCCACAAGCTGTCTGTAGAATATAGAACATCTCTCGAGCATGCTTGCCACCTTGAAGCAGGGCAGTCGGGAGCAGAAAAAAAAAGAACAGAATGCAGAAAAGAGGTGAAGAAAAAGAGAAATGAAGGACAGCAAGTCTAGTACCATCAATACATTTAGAAATGAGATTAGCCAAGTGTGACCATAGAATTTAAATGACACACGAAAAGACATTAAGGCTGCAATAAATAACATACTATGGAAAATCCAGCCAGAGAGCACTTTCTGTTCAGCTCAGCTACAGAGTCGGAACGAAAGCATAGGTCGGTTATTTATTTACTGGCTCTTTTGCATCCCAGAACTCTCTATCTTTTAATCCTAATGTTAATTGTTAGTTAGCTTTTTTCTTTCTTTTTTCTTTTCTTTTCTTTCTTTTTTTTTTTTTTTTTTGCAAGTTGCTCCAGTCAATTATTACATTACACAATACTACTCTGGAAGACTCGAACTTACCAACTATGTCAAACCACAGAGGGGTGTTAGCTGGCTGCACAGACACCACCCCCACAATCTCAGTTACTCTATCGTTTTCCATGACTGTGAAGTTATAAAATGGCTCATCGAAGGTCAACGGTATAGGTGAAGGGGGTGGTTTCTTAATCCATTCAATATGGAGGCGGGCCGTGGAAGACTTCTGTGGGCGCCCGTTGTCCACCGCCTTTATCTACTCAGCACAGAGAGAAGACAGAGAGAAGTCTCAGAGCGCTGATCTTTGTGGAGTGAGGATATCTGTCGCTTGTGTGTCACTGGGCCAGAGGTCATGCTCTTCCCAGTGTCAGCAAGGGGAAGAAAAGAGTGGGACCTGGGAAGAATGGGCCAGAGAACAGAGCAGGCCAACTCTATCCCATGGGGCCTCACACCATGCTTGCCAGATGCTGATCTGGACCACTGCCAACTTTACAGATATGGCAACCTTGAAAGACCACGTTGCACTTATAAAGTGTGGTATTTTGTGGGCATGAATGATAATGACATGAGTGGGAATAGCTAATTTGCTTCCTTATGTCATGACCCTGAACCTCGCTTCAGGGGGTGATACTTGAGAGGGAAGAAAGTGCACTGTGAATCCTTATTCATGTATGAACCATGTAACATGCAGGTGTGTATGAGAGTGTGTGCATGGGGGTGTGTGTGTGGTCATCTCTTGCAGCTCCTGCCTTCTGCTCTACACTGGAGAAGTACTCCACTCACACAGGACTGGAAGAGAGCTCCTTGTATGTTGCTAGGCAGTGTGCAGTTGCTTCACGGTGTCAGAAGGGAAGGAGAACAAGGAGACCTGCAGAGAATGGGCTGGGGACAAAGGGGAACAAGTTGGAGGGGGGCTCAGGCTGAGCTGAAGCTGATCTGGTGGCTTGGGCCCCTCAGACAGGGTGATTGGGAGGATGTAGCTAATGACTCATCTCTGTGTCTTAAGTCAGCTGACAGAGGGCTGAAGAAAGCCTGTCTCCCTTTACCCCCCAGATCTGCAGAGTAGACAGTCATGATGACCTGGACTCAAATAGTAGGGTCAAAAAGTCCAATGAGCAGAAAACAAGATTTAAAAAAAAGAATTCAAATTTAAAAGGATTTTTACATATTGCATTAAAAATAACATTTATGGGCACATGGCTAATAACTATAACCTTTCAAAACACTGACAACTCAGCATCCTCCTGCTATGTGTTCACGAAAGACTGCTTTGCCCCAGAAAATCCCAGTGGGATAGACAGCCCTTGATACATTTCTGCAGCTAAGTTTCCTAGGAGCCGAGACAGGGATTTGAGGACCAGTGGCTTTTGAGGGGTGGGCTCTCAGGAGATGTAGAGTAGAGGGATCAGGAGGGGCAGACGGGAGTGAAACAAGGATGTGGTCCTGGATGTCCCGAGGGTCCCATGGGGAGTTCTGATTCTTACTGCACCACAGAGCTGAGCCTGCCTGGAGGCTAGGGGACTGGACTTTTGTATGTGAATGTCAGCAGTCATTGTCTGTGGGTGGTAGTGCAGAAGTTCTTGAGCCAAGAATCATCCAGGGATGGCTCTCTGGAGAAAGGGGCCAGCTGTGAGCCCTTGGCAGCCACCATTCCCAGCAGTCGGGGGACAGAAAAACCAGCCTGGTGAAGGGGATCTTGGAAGGATACCAACAGTACTCACTGTAGTCCACCCAGCCCTCAACCGTTCCCACACTGTACACTTCCAAGGGTGGAGCTGGAGTTTCTCATCTTCTTTTCTCTACTCACTGTTCTGGATATACTACTGAGTCCAGCAAGGAACCCAAGTCTAGACCAAGGAAGAAGCTAAACCAAAGGACTTAGCTCATGCTTTACATTTAGAGGGCTGACTTTACACAACAGAGAAGGCTGAGGACAAAGAGGAGGATGGCGAGTGGTGCCGACTCTGGACAGATGGGTCCCTGGACTACCCATCACTTTAAGGATTCCTGTACCATTTCTGGAATAAGTGCTACAAGGCTACAGTGGCTGTGGCTGTGGTGGGGAGCACACAGGCATCTCAGATATGGGAGTTAAGTTGCTATGGGAGATGGTGCTCATGTCTGCTTTTATTTTTACCTTTCTAACTTAATGAAAATTTAGTCACTTTTTAATTGTGTGTGTTTTATTTTAACTTTTTACAGAATAAGCATCTTTGTGATTTGTGTTTTACAACTTACACAGTTCAATTCATATTCTCTCGCACTGTCAGTAATGACCAATTTATATGGGAAGCCTTGGGGCGGTGCTAAGAGTTGTGCCGAGTGGTGGGCAGGGTGTGCTTCTCTGCTGTTCCCCCACTTTCAGTTCACATCTATGTTTAGGACTTGGAAAGTGACTTAGGGCTGCAGAAAGTGTGGATGGGTATGTGGTGGAACAGGATGTAGCCTACATATGGGGGAAATGAGAACAGGACACAACCAAAGGAAATTATTTAAGAATAACCTCAAACAGGGGAGGAGGTCTTCCACAGCTGTGTGGCTTCACTTTTACTCTAAGGTTTATTGCTCAAGAGATATTGGTGAAGAAGAACACAACCACCTCCCCCATCATTGCTGCTGAAGTTTAGAAGATCTTACCGTTAGGATGTCATAACTCCCTGCTGTAAATTGCTTTCTGGAAGAAACCATCCCAGTTTTAGGGTCAATAAAGAACTTTCCATCATCATTCCCATCCACGATACTGTAGGAGATTTCTGCGTTGGGGCCCTCGTCTCTGTCAAACGCAAAAGCCCTGTAAATGGGTTCTCCCCTCTTCTTTCGATCACGTTCCGGCAGCTTGATCTGGTAGACCTTCTCTGGGAACTGGGGCTTGTTGTCATTTTCATCCAGAACCTGAACCACCACCCAAATGGTTGACTGTTTCGGCGAGGGACCGCCATCTGTCACAGTCACCTGAGTTTTGAAAAAGAAAGTATGACACAATTAGAAAGGAGAAAAACTATTTCTGCTGTTCCTCCCCCGGCCACCTCACAAAGGTGAACTCTGTACACTAGGTCAGCAGTCCCCAATCTTTTTGCCATCAGGGACTGGTTTCATGGAAGACAACTCTTGCATGGACTGGGGGGATGCTGGAGGGGGAGAAGATGTGCAGTCAAACCTCACTGTTAAATTAGCCTGTATTTGCAGCTGCTCCCCAGTGCTAGCATCACTGCCTCAGCTCCACCTCAGATCATCAGGCATTAGATTCTTATAAGAAGCACCACCTAGATCCCTCACATGCTCATTTCACAATAGGGTTTGTGCTCCTATGAGAATCTAATGCCTCTGCTGGTCTGACAGGAGGTAGAGCTCAGGTGAGAAAGCAGGGTATGGGGGGTGGCATAAATACAGATGAAGCTTTGCTTGCTTGCCTGCCACTCACTTCCTGCCGGGTGGCCCAGTTCCTAACAGGTCATGGACCAGTAGTGGTACATAACTCAGGGGTTAGGGACCTCTGCATTAGGGCATCTCAACTTTTCTAATTCCTGTAGTTCACATCAAATGTGTATCCTTTCATAGTTCATCCACAAAAGGACAGAGATGCCCCAAAGCCGGTAGTGGAACTCACTGCTGAAAAGGCAGTAGGGAAGTAGTACTGTCTTAGTCTATTAGTTAGCTGCATTAAAATAACATAGATTAAATAGCTTTTAAAAAACAATTAATCACTCACAGTTCTAGAGGCTGCAAAGTCCAAGATCAAGGCACTGGTGGTGTTAGGCAAGGGACTGTTTCCCATAAACCAGTGCCTTCTAGCTGTGTCCTCACATGGGGGAAGGGACTCTCTGAAGCTACTTTATATGGATACTAATCCCATCCGTGAGGATGGAGCCTTCACTACCCAGTCACCTCCCAAAGTCCCCACCTTCTAATACTATCACTTAGGAGATTAGGTTTCAACGTATGTATTTTGGGGGGACACAAACATTGAGATCATAACAAAGGCTTACTGTATTGTGAAGAGGGAGAAGAAATGGGCTCTACTTTACAAAATATGCGAGCTCACATAGATTTAGTGGACCTAAAATATGCCCTCCCCATATAGACACAAAATACAACATAGCTATCATTATATAATAACCCATGGGTGTTTCTTCAGTAAGTAGAGCAGGTTTATTTATTCCCATTTCACAAATGAGAAAACAGGCACAGAGGTCCCACTGTTAATAAATGCTAAAGCTAGATACTGAACTTTTGGCAATTCCTAATGTTCTGTTTAACCACAAAACCTGGAAGAACCTATATTTAATCCTCAAATCATTTCCTTGATTACAAAAGATTATTACTTAGAAATATGTTTTTGGAGGCTGCAAGGAACATAAAGACGCACTTAGCACCAGTAGGAGAAAAAAACAACAGGGCATCAAAGCAGCTGGTCAAGGCTGGGGTGGTGACTCACGCCTGTAATCCTAGCACTTTGGGAGATGGAGGCGAGAGAACTGCCTGAGCCCAGGGTTTGAGACCAGCCTGGGAGTTAAAAAAAATTAGCTGGGCACACCTGTGATTCCAGCTACTTGGAAGTTTGATGTGAAAGGACCACCTGAGCCCAGCAGATCGAGACTGCGGTGGCTATGTTCGTGCCACTGCACTCTAGCCTAGGTGACAGAGTGAGACTCCAACTCAAAGAAAAGAAAAGAAGCAGTTGGTCAGCTATATTTTCACCTATTAAAGCAACCTGATAAGGATAACTGAAAAAGAAGGCAAAAAATGTGAGAAAACAAATTAACGGCTTTTTTGCAAGATGGAATTGCAGTCTAGCTCAGCTTCTCTTACAAGCTACCTAAAAGGATAGCTTTAAAAGAATTGAGATAACTTTTTCACAGGCGTTCTTTGAAAAAACCAATCAAATTTCCTTCTAAGGTTATTTTCCCCATTGGTTTGTTGTGTTTCCCAAAGGAACCATATCAGGGCCAGTGTGTGTCAAGGCTGGATTTGACGAGAGCTAGTTCTGGGACACACCAAGTTCTTAAGGCATGTTCTGCTCTGCTGAACTCAAATGTGATGCTCCCAGGTGAGCTGTGTTGACCAAAGTACATCGATTTCCAGGCTGTTCGATGATTCTGCCTTGCTTTTTTTCTTGAGCAGTTCCTTTCTAAACTCAGGCAACTCTCAAGTCTTTGTGAACAGGTCTCCTCCTCAGTGCTTGTCAATAAACACCCTGCACTGGGCTCTAAGGTGGTGTCCTGGACCAGCTTCTGGCCAGTGGCTGCCAAGGAAAGGAGTCCCTGAAGGATCCTGCTGCTGCATAGATGCTGTCTTTGGGGTAGACCTTGACTACAAACCCAGGCCCAGAGGTATCTACCTGCGGAGTTTAGGAGAGTGCTGTGGCGAGCAGGGTCACTTATGCCACCTCCTCAAGCATCAGTTCCCTCAGGCCACAAGGACACCCTTCAGATTCTCAAGCATACTCTTCCCTGGAGTGCTTTGCCTGTTCCTTCCCAGGTGCTGCTTACTCATCCTTCAGATCCGGCTGAAATATTCCCTCCTCAGGGCAGCCTTCTATGACCACACAGAACTGCCCTGCTTCCTCATTATGTGCTCTCAATTCACCCTGTGATTTTCTTCTGTAGCACTTACCATGGTAGAGAGTGATCAGACAGGCAACTTTCCACCTTGATGAGTGGATAAGCTGAATGAGGGCCAGGACAGCCTGTGCCTGTTCTGGTCACTGCTCTCCCTATGGCAAGCATAGCGAATGCCCCGCACATGCTGGCATGATGAGCTGGGTCCACTCAGGCCTCCTCAGACAGCCTCTTCAGCCGGAGCAGTCTCACCTTGCAGACCTTCAGAGGTCGCTCAAGTCCTTTGGTGGTGAAGGACTTTCCTGTCTCTTTGCCAGTTACTCCTCCATCTCTTTGCCCATGGTTTCAACTAATACCTACATGCTGATTCTTCTCCATTGTGTATCTCTTGTGCCTAAGCCCATTTGCTGACCACCAAACCAACATGTTCAACACTTTACTAGAAATCTACTTGGCAGATCTCTCACCGGCACACCCAGCACCCCCAAAATCACAATTAAAATCATTACCCTCAAGCCTCTTCCTCCTGCATCCATTGTCTCAATGAATGATGCCCCCACCTACCCACACACTGGTGCACACCAGTGTCCTGGGTATCCAACTAGAGTCCCTCTCTAACTTCCTAAATCCAATCAAACTTGGAGCTCAGCACGTATCTCATGTGTGTCCTCTGCCCCTGCCATGCCAGTCTCTTCCGCCACACACCATGGTACAGGCCTCATTTACATCTCACTTCGATGGCCACAGTAGCCGCCTGGCCTTCCTGCCTCCAGCCTTTGTCTTTGCTGTGGAATGTTATTTCTTCTTAAAAAATCTGATCATGTCTCTGGCCTGCATAACATTCCTCAGGGACTCCTTGAGGACAAGGATCTGGTCAGATTCTCTGGGTCTTGCCAGCCTTGATGATCAGCATGCACTACCCACCCTTTCTCAGCTCCATTCTCAGTGACATGGTGATCTCCGGAAGTCTCAAGTCATGCTTTTATACCTCCATTCTTTTGCACAGCCATTTGTCTCCATGGAATGCCTTCTCCTGAGAACACACCCAACTAATTCTAGAAGCCTCAGTTCAAACATTGCTGTGAAGCCATTCCCTGCCTCCTGCAGACTGGGGTCTCATCATGTTCCCACTCCACTATATGCAAGTTCCAGGACATGAATTCTCATCCTGCATTTTTAGTGTCTCTTTGCTTGTTGGTCTCCATTCAGTCCTTCCAGAGTGAGACACCTGAGCTCAAGAACAGTCTCGTATTGATTGTTATGTTCTGGTAAAGAAATGTTGAGAGAAATCAAGAATTTATTTGCCTAAAACTCTTTCCTATGATAATAAATGAAGAGAACAGTCAGACACTGAAGGGTCTCTGGAGGAAATGAACATACGACCTCCCAGTGCTTTTAGCTCTTTGATTCTACAAATGGGGGTCAGGTAGAGGCAGGCAGTTTTAAACATGGGGTTTAGCCACTCTAGGGTTTAAACCCAATATACATCACCAAGAATATTACCAGTCTCAAGATTACACATCATAACTTTAAGCCACTTCTCAGACTGTGCTCACCTTTGTGGACCTTTATCCACAGTCTACGGAAATCATGTATTCACCTGTCTGCTTCCTTCAGGACACTACAAGCTACTCAAAAGCAGGCACCTTGTGTTGTTCAGCTCTTTCCTGAAACCCAGTACACTCTCAATAAATATGCGCTGAACTCAATGACATTACTAACCTCTAAGTCTTAATTTCTATGGTTGTTTCTCTGGACCCACTCATCTACCCTACCATGTTTGTGCCTGCAGTATAAATCACTGATTTCCATCAGATTCTCAGACATCATCCTTCACAGTGCCTTAGGCCTCAACCAACTCCTTGGAATTAGCCCATATGGAAGGAGAAACAGCACTGGAGATCGAAGCAAAACTAACTGAGATAAATTCCCATCATCACCTCCTCCACATCATTTTTCATTAATGACTCAAGACACGAGCCGTTGTTTAGAAGTGATCCATGTGTACTCTTGCTCTGCCACAAGCTGGCAGAACAATAGAGAGCCGTCCCAACCTAGATTTTCTGCTCTCATCACCAATCGATAATCAGTGGTTCTGGCAATTAATCAAAAGCCTGGAAGATTAATTTCTTTAGGTGCCAACAGCTGCCACCTAATGAAAGGAGTCACGAACAGTCCAGTGGTCTGTGAATGCCAGGCAGAGCCAGAAGGCAGTACAATCACAGTCTTTCAATCTATTCCTGGAAGATGCAAGCTCTAAGGACCAAAACGGATGGATATGGATAATTCTGGAGTTACTGCAGCTGTGGAAGGCCGTGTCTCATGCACAGAAATCACCTGATGTACTTGTTGTTTCTCTCTCTGTGGTAGAATACAAATATATAAACCGCCTAAGAGTGGAGACCTTGGATCTCATCCACTGTCTTGTTCCCAGTGCTTACAAGAGTGTATAAAAATATATTCAGGATTTCTAAGCTGGAGATTTCAAATCTGGCATTCTCCTCGTTCATTAATTTATCACAATTGGCATTTCTGACCATTGCATTTATAGTTGTAAACCTTTCTTCAGAGATTATGTATCCCTTTTCCCTGTTTTAAACAGTTGTTCCCCCTTATCTGTGGTTTTACTTTCTGCAGTTACCTGTGGCTCAGTACAATAAGATATTTTGAGAGAGAGATAGGGAGATCAGTCACATAACTTTTATTACAGTATATTATTATAACTTTTCTGTGCCATCAGTGTTGTTAATCTCTTACTGTGCCTAATTTATAAATTCAACTTGATCATAGATATGTATACATAGGTAAAAACATAGTATATATAGGGTTTGGTACTACTTGCGATTTCAAGCATCCACTGGGAGTCTTGGATTGCATCCCCCATGGATAAGGAAGGAGCTGTTGTGCTTGTCCTTGACACTTCATCATTATCTGATATATGTTCTGCATTTCACTTATGTGTCTATCATGTATCTGCCTTTACTAGAATATGAACTCCATAAAGCATGATTTTTCATCTATTTTGTTCACAGATATATCCCTAGCATCTACAACAGTACCTAGAATGTAGTAAGCAGTCAATAAATATTTGTTGACTGCATGAATAAAATATTTAGCCAGTGTTTTTTTAGGTAAAAAGGTTTTTTTTGAGGCAAACTGGGAAGTCAACCAACCAACCAATGCGGCTTCCTACCAAATTCACTCCACCTCATGCCCTAAGTCCTCTGTAGCATTCGGGACCTGTAATCATCTGGCCTCAGGTTAGATGTATTCAATAAGAAGAACATAGTACTTTATAAAGCAGTCCATTAATGAGTCAATAGGTGCAGTTTTAACAAAGCTCTACTTAAAGTTTATTTTGAATTGACAAATAAAAATTGCACACACTGATGTTTGAATAAATCAAAACAACATGATGTTTCGATTTATGTATACATTGTAGAATGGCTAAATCAAGCTAATTAACAAATGCATTACTTCACATAATTAGCATTTTTTTGTGGTTAGAGCACTTAAAATCTACTTCCTGGCAATTTTCACATATACAATACATTGTTATTACCTATGGTCACCAAGATATAAAATAGACCTCTTGAACTTGGTCCTCCTGTCTAACTGACATTTAGTAGCCTTTGTACCACCCCCAAACCCCATCATCTCCAGTAGCCACTATTATGCTTCTATGAGTTGACATTTTTAGGTTCCACATATATGTAAGAACATGTGGCTTTTTTTTTTTTTTTTTAGTTGGAGTCTTTCTCTGTTGCCCAGGCTGGAAAGCAGTGGCATAAGTACAGCTTACCACATCCTTGAACTCCTGGGCTCAAATGATCCTTCTGCTTCAGTCTCCTGAGTAGCTGGGCCTACAGGAATGTACCACTATGCCCAGATAATGTTTTTTGATTTATTTTGTAGAGACGCTGTCTCACTATGTTGCTCAGGCTGATCTCAAACTCCTGATCTCTAGCGATTCTCCTGCCTCAAACTCCCAAAGTGCTGGGATTACAGACATGAGCCACTGAGCCCAGCCAGACATTTGTCTTTTAAAAAGATTATTACTGTTATTTTTTATTTTTTGTAGAGATGGGTTCTTGTGAATGCTGCCCAGGCTGGTCTCCAACCCCTGACCTCAAGTGATCCTCCTGCCTCAGCCTCACAGTGCTGAGATTATAGGTGTGAGCTATCACACCTGGCTGCCATTTGTTTTTTATTTGACTTAATGTCCTTCAGGTATACCCATGTTGTCACAAATAACAGGATTTCCTTCCTTCTTAAGGCTGAATATTATTGTGTGTGTGTGTGTGTGTGTGTACCACATACCATATTTTTTTAATTCACTCATCCACTGATGAACACTTAGGTTGACTCCATATCTTGCCTGTTATATATAATGCTCAATGAACATGAGAGTGCAAATATTTCTTCAATGTACTAATTTCAGTTTCTTTGAATATATACCCAGAAATGGGATTGCTGATTCATATGTTAGTTCTATTTTTAGTTTTTTTAGAAACCTCCATACAGTTTTCCATTATGGCTGTCCTAATTTGCACTCCCACCAACAGTGCACAAAGTTTCCTTTCTCTTCACATCCTCACCAACACTTCAAAAAGCTTTTATTTATCTACCCTTTTTAAAAATAATAGAAATAGGCTCTTTTTATGTTGCCCAGGCTGGTCTCAAATTCCTGGCCTCCAGCGATCCTCTCACCTCATCCTCCAAAAGTGTTGGGATTACAAGCATGAGTCATTATGCCCAGCCCACAAAGCTTTTCTTAATACTGAACCCAAATCTATCTGCCTGTACTTTTTATCCTAGACTGTCTAGTTTCCTATAGACTAGTTTTATTCTTTGCAACTGCACAGTTTTGTAACTGCACTAGTTTTATTCTTTGTAACTACACAGAAAAAGTCAAATTCCTCTTCCACATTGCCCCAGTAATCTATCACTATGCAGCAGACAATTATGTGGTATAAAATAACTGGAATCTTTTCATTATCTTTCATGGCTCCAGGGATTGAAAAAGGCAATTCTTAATTGGAGTCTCTCATGCAATTGTAGTCATAGATAGCTGGGTCTGTAGTCACCTGACATGTCTGTTGGTTGCTGGTGGCAGTTGGCTGGGACCTGAGTTGGGTTCTAAGAGCATGAAGGACAAAAAGTGGCAGCTGTCAGTTTCTTAGGGCCTGGATTCAGAAACTGGCATGTGTTACTCGTACCGTATTGTACCGGCCAATTTAAGAAGCAAGACCAAAAACCCTACCTCTAGATGGGAGGATAGTCAAATAATTTGCAGGGCTATGTTCTAAAACTGCCATACTCATGAAAATCCTTAAAGATACTTGAGAATCCTTAACCCAGATTGAAAAAAGTCTAATTCATATAACTATCCCTCAGATCATCCATCATATTAATGAATCATTCTTCATTATACTGGTCACCTCTTTCAGGATATTTGCCCAGATACCAGCTTTCTTCTTAAAACACAATGGCCAGGGAAGAACAGCATGTCAAACTGAACCAGACCTGTGCAAAATCCTTCCATCATCCTAGAGACACTCTGTCTACTTCTTCAGTCCATGACTATGCTTATTTTGGGTGGCAGCCATGTCACACAGCACTGTGACAGAAAAGAATTAAAGCACTTCAGTCTTTTCCTGGAAAGAGCAATAAACTCTAGGTGTCTGGTTTCCTTTTAGGGATGTAAGTGCAGGATTTTACATTTGTCCCTGTCAAATTTCATTGTGAAAGTTTTGGCTCCCTGTTGTAAACTGCTGGCCACAGATTAACGTGTTCACTATGCATCAAGCACACACTGCGATGCATGGCCCAGTACTGTTTCTTTCACGACAACAATCTTATGAGATAGGTACTGCTATTTCGCCAATTAATTGGAAAGAAAACTGAATTTAAGGACTTGTGAGAGGTCACACTACTCTTCAGTGTGAGAGCCTCATTTGGTTCTAACCCAGGGATAAGGCATCGATATAGCCTAAAGGCAGATCTGGCTGCTTGTTTTGATAGATAAAGTTTTACTGAGATGCAATCAAGCTAAATTAGCATATTATCTATGACTGCTTTCTTCCTACAAAGGCAAAGCTGAGTAGTTGAGGCAGTGATTATACGGGACCCAAAACCTTTGCAGAAAAAGTGTGCTGACTCCTGGTGTAAATCATTATGTTCTGCTGCCTCTTTATTTCTACGGATGTCACTGCCACTTGATCATTTACGTAAGATTGCCACTTTTTCACAGGGATCCTATAGGCATTGCCATTTCTGTTCTGCAGCTGGAGACAATGAGGCTCGGACATTAGAAGCTTTCACAAGTCCACTCAGCCAGAAAGTGATGATGCAGTTTGGCGCCCAAGCCAGTTTAGGATGGCAGGACACACTCTCCTACCCTGCACAGTCCATGCAGAAGCATCTGTGGGCCATGTGCTTAAGATTCCCTTCCCATCAGTGGCACTGGGTCAACATGGAGCCTTCATTGTGCTTCTAGAATTGAGCCTCTTCCCTCCTTTCATAACTGGGACCACCTTTGATCGTCTTCAGTCTTTTGGTATCTTTCTGTCCTCAATGGCTTAAAAACTGCCACTGAATCCTGGGGCATGACTGCAGTTTCTTTCAGCACTCCAGGTCTTGAGACCTAAATTTATTTGGTCCTGCTAAATCGTCTATTACTATTTCGTTACAATGTTATATCATCAGCTCCCTCTCACAAAGTCTGCTCTACCCTACTGGGCACAACAATTATTCCCTGATTGTGGAGATGGGAGGGAGGGCCTGGGTGGTCCTGGTTTCTGTGTCCCTTACATATCTGACACTCTGTGTCAGACCTATGCAGGTACTCTCTCAAGTGCTTAGCGAATATTAACTCATGGATCCTCACATCTGTCCCGGGGAAGATGCAATTATTTCCCCACATTACAGATTAGAAACAGAGGCACAGAAAGGTGAGGTAGAGTGGGATTCAACCTGGTCTGGGGTCTGTGCTCTTAATCACCACCTGATGTGGCCTTTCATTCAAACGCTCGTCCCAACCCATGGGCATGGCCACCTTCTCCTTCCTTTGAACAAAGTTCAAACATGTTCTCCCACTGGCCTCAGCACCATGGTTTCAGCACGTTCTGGGCAGAGATGGCAATTATACAGCATGTGGGCCATTGCAGCTCCATCCTGCCAGCTGCATCTGAGGCCACAGGAAACATGAACAATTCACTCTTCACCCCAAAGGCAGGAAGTAGCCTCAGATTCTTCCCAGATGGAGCGCTCCAGACAGCTGTCACTACCAATCAATCTGCCACTGTTTAGGTGGAACACCGCTTGTTCTAGGTGAAACAGTACAAGTGCCTAGTATCTTTGCATTCATACTTGGTTGTCACTGTTAAATAAAATTTATAAGATGCCATTGGTTGACTGAGTTCTAGGTTCAACAGACCAAAGCAAAATGGAGTCACTCATGCTAAAGTCCCAGGCCGCCAAGCCAAAACTAAGTTGTTCATTTGACTTTTGGAGAAATCAGGAGTGCGATACAGAGAGATAGAGAGATAGAGACAGAGAGACAGAAAGAGAGATACAGAGGAGAGAGAGAGAGAGAGAGAAAGAGAGAGAGAGAAAGAGAGAAATAACTAATCCCAAACAGGTCAGTTTTAACCATCACGATAAGGAAGTCCTCTCAGTTTTAACCTTTACAAGAAAAGTAACTTTGAAACGACCCATCTACCTTTTATTCTGTTTCTGCTGTCCTCAGCAGTTTCTGCCTATTAAGCCACGCTCCTCTGCTCACTAGAGGACTCATTCTATTTTATGGAATGAGGTGTTGCCCAATTCTAGAATTGTAAACAAAGCCAGTTAAGATCGCTAAGCTAAATATGTTGCAATTTTGTCTTTTGACATTGCACACCTTCTCCCTAGCCTGGTAATACCCCTTTTCTTCCCAGTCCTCTGTACCTGTACTTGGATTCTCTGGACAGCTGTGAGATATTTTAGCACCTGACACTCTTCTAAAGCAGAGGACAAAACTCAAGAGATTTATTTTTTTCTCCTCCCTCTCATGAGCAAAAGTCTCAGGGGCTAGCTGACAGGTTCTGGGCAAGGAAGAAATCTAATGTCCAACTACATGTGGCAAGTAGGCTTCCAATGTTGACCCTCTTGGCCCTTGGGTGGATGAATGTGACTTCACACATATGGACCACTGAGCTAACCCCCTTGGCTAGGGTTAACCTTTCTCTTTCCCTAAATGTATTGTATAAATATTGTCATTTCCTATGTGTATCATAATGGGTAAATATTAGGAAGCCCTGTAATAGTTACTAATAATATCCTTCTCTTGGATCTGATTGCATTTAGAAAATATGCCTAGAGAAGCCACTGGATTTCAAGGAGATACTCTCCCTGAGTAAAACTGTAGATGCTGTGGCTGCAGAAAGTTAATTCTGGGGAGGATGTGGATCAATTTTCACCATTTATTTACAAAACCAATTATGGATAGTACAGTTCTCTCACTTGTGTGTGCTTGGGTGTCTCCATTACTGGTCACCCCAGAGGTAGGGAAATGGATGGAGGGACCCACTATTGAGTAATTTTTTTATGCCTACCATGGTCTCATATGTACTGAGAACCACAGGGTCAAGATAAACTGCCTTTCTTTACCACTATCACACTCTGGGAAGCACATAGCCACTAGATGGTAAGAGAATTTAAGAGGAAATGGGAGCTTAGACATGATTCTGGCTCAATCTACTCATTTTACAGATGAGGAAATAGACAGATGTGCTTCTTAGCCTAATATCATCTTATTAGAAATAGCCCCAGTCTTTCCAAGAGATTGGTGTCACAACTTCAAGATGGCTTTTGAGCCTCAAACAGGGCTTGCATTTATATATTCTCACATATATATATATGTGAGAATATATATATACATATGTGTATATATAAATTCAATATTGCAGGGTTTTAATTTAGGTATGGCATACCAAGCTCTTACAAGCGATAAGAAGAACTGTATTCAGAGTAGACGTAATGTTCACCTTCCACTTTTTATCATCAAAATGTTTCACAAACATTAAATACTTAATCCTTCCAAGATAGCAGAAAGGTTGAAAGAAACTTTATCTCCTCTGTACAGGTGGAGAAACACAGAAATGACCTTCTCAAAGAACACTCAGGAGCTGATGTAAAGGCTGGGGCTGGAATTCAGGCCTTTTTGCCTGTGAGCTTATACTGCTGTGTTCCTGGGAAGAAAAGTGCTTCCCGCCATTGCCGGAAAGAAAACTATGAGCAAGCAGTAAATTAAAAGATGGATCTCAAAGGAGCGGCAATTTCTCAAGATAAACTTTCTGTAAGATGAAATCACTGAACTTAAGTTTACCTGCACTATCACCCATGTGTTTTTCACTGAAGAAAAACAATAGGAAGGCAGCATTAAACCATGTGTCCTTGATTCCACTGCAGGTGGTTTCTCTTTTTTGACCTATGCTTTAGCATTAAGAAATCAACTGGAAATGAGCAGGTGCTTTGGTCACTCCTCACTGCCTTCCTCTTCCTAGGTTGTTACCTGTCAGTTATAGTTGAGGGATACATTCTTTGTGGAATGTGGAATACACACGTCTCGGCTATTTCCAATGCCAGTAACGCAGTTATTTCAGGAGATATATACCTACTATGTTTAATGCATTTGTAGAATAGTTTATTTAATAAGGGAAAAGTCTTGGAAATAAGGAAAAGAAAGAGGAATGAGGGTTGAAAGGAAGGAACAAAGGAAGAGAAGAAAGGAGGAAGGAAGAAAGAAGAGGAGGCAAAAAAAGACTCAAGAGTTTTCTCTGAACTACCTTTAAGAAAGTTCATTTTGCCCTCAAAGTTGTTCTTTTAGGAAAGTGTATAACCCGAGGATGCTCAGACTGGAACACTCTGTGATCCTCAGAACTAAAGGCACCTAGGCCTTGAGGCCACTGAATCACATTATTCCTTTGTGTGAGCTTTGTCTTCCCCCAGAGATGTCACATTACTGCGAAGCCCCAGGACAAAACAGACATTCAGTCCCTCGAGAGACCCTTTCTGCGCCTGTGGTCTGTCTTCTGCAGGCACCGATTCCCACAGTTGTGAGAGCCACTTCAGAGCCCAGCACAATGCTGGCACATAGCTGGTTCTCAACAAATATTTGTTGACTGAATACATGTGTGGACCTTACATCTCAGGGCGATGAAGATATCTTTTCCTCCTGTGTTTAGACCTAGCAACTGCTAAATGGCAGATTTTTTAGAAAGATTCTTGACCAATTCACTTTGGAAGCAGCTGCTAATATTACAGCTTTGGCCAAATCTTTTCTTTGCACTTCAGAACATAAAGAATTTCCCAGCCTGACATCTTGCAAAGCTTTTTTTTCCCTGCAGAGAGGTATGCATCAGCTACTAATCTCATCACATTTCCATTTCCTTCCAGGCTCATCTGCTCATCATTTTCTATTCATAAAACTCGCTTGATTCTAATCTTCCCTATCAGCAGGAACTAAACACCTCCTCAAAGTTTCTTTAGCACAATGGTGATTACCACCCATGCGCTCACTCCCCCTTTCAAACAGATGGGTCCAATCTGTGCGCTCACATGTGGGCCATTAGGAAAGTTCTGCCGTGAACCAAGATGTGACATCACATTAGTTGCAGGACTAACTCCCCTGCACTCTTTCACAATTCCCCTGCATCAAGGTCTTAGTCTACACACCATTCCACATTCCTCCCTCTGTGAAACAGAATCCATCAGTTATGAATTCTAGCAGAAGGTGCACACTGGTAGCTTCCCCCCTGCTTCATAGCACAGAACTTCACCCTTTTTTACTTTTATCCTGGTGAGTTCTCCTGCCTTAGCTCCACTGATGGGACTGTTGAATTTAAGCACAGACTCCTCTACCAAAAGACTTTTCTTTGCACTGCAAAGGCTTAATGCAAAAATAAGAACTTGGCTCTAATTACTAGCTCAGAAAACACTGTTTTTCTCCTCTCAGCAATACAACAGGGGCTTGCAAGGCAATTTAGCAGGTCATTTAACACCTTATCTACCTAAAAGCATGAATTTAAAATCTATCAGCTTAAAGAAACTAGGCTCATGTTTATGTGTGATAGCACATATGGACTAGGTAGAGACCATGAACAGGCAACCCAGAGATATGCTTTCGTGTGGCCCATACAATGTACTGTAAAAATTTCTGCCAACAATTAAAGTGAGGGAGGTTTCACATAAACATTCAAATTCCCAGCTTCTTCTGAAAAATAGAAATAACTGGCACTCCAGTTTCCATTGTGTCCCTAACACTATTGTGCAGAGCTGTCTCTCAGAATAGAGAACTACTTCTCACTACCGTGTTCCCATAAAAAATGGTTAGAAAATATAGACGGAGAAGGCTGTATATTTAATGACAAATGAAGAGAGTGTATTTCTTATTGTTAATGAAAAACATTCCTGTAAATTTAATATGCAAACAGCCTGCTCCAGATGTCACTCAGTTAAGATGCTTGAGTAGATTCAGTAGGCATTTGAGTTTGTATCTCTTGGGGTCAGGTCTTGATAACAATCTCTTTGTAATGACAGTATGTGTACTTTCATGTGTGGTAAAGACAACACTCAGTTCTTGGCAGCATTGTGCAGTCATCATTCTTTCTCTAGGTATTGCAATTCCAGATCCTATAGTTTTAGAATAATTACAAGAAGTCTGAATACAAAATTAAGGCATCTTTAGCCACACAATAGTTTAGAACAGAAATATGAGTCATCCCGGACATTTCTCATGCTATTCCCAACATCTCATCAGTCATCGGCTGGGGACACAGCTGGCTGTGAATTGGGTACAGGCAGTGTCTTAGTCTGCTTTCTGTTGCTTGTAAAGGAATACCTGAAACCAGATAATTAATAAAGAAAAAAAAGCTTTCTTATTACAGAGGCTGAGAGGTTCAAGATCAAGCAGCTGCCTCTTATGAGAGCCTTCTTGCTGGTGAAAACTCTCTTGAGTCCTGAGGAGGTGTGGGGTGTCACATGGAATGGGGCTAAGAGTGCTAACCTGCTTGCTCAGGTCTCTCTTCCTCCTCGAAAACTACCTATTCTCCCCCCATGACGACCCATCAAGTTATTAACGCATTAACCCATTCATGGCAGAGCCCCCATGATACAGTCACACATTCAAGGCCCCTCCTGTCAATAATGCCACCTCATATGAGGGATTAAATTTCAAATGGAAAAATCCTGAGTGATGCTTATTAACATCCTCCAGGTCTAACATTTCAAGGGACGTATTTTAAGAAGCACTTAATCACAGGATAAGGTTAGCAAGATCCTGTAGTATTGACACAACCTGACCACTGGGCTATTATTTACCTCTAGTTTCTCTCCACTCTGCACCTATCATCCTAATCACAGTCAGATCACTTAACTCAACACACAATGACCAGTGCAGAGCTTTGGACTCTGGATGTTTAGTCCATTTGCATTGCTACAACAGAATACCCAAGACTGGGTAATTTATAAGCAATGCAAGTTTATTTGGCTCACAGTTCTGGAGCCTGGGAGGACCAATATCAAGGTGCCAGCATGTGAAGAGGGCCTCCTTGCTACATCATCCCAGGGTGAAAGGTGGAAGAGCAAGAGAGGAGAAAATCAAGAGAAGAAGGGAGCTGACTCATCTTTTGTATCAGGAGCCCATTCTTGTGAGAACTTATTTCTGAGATGGCATTCATCCATTCATGAGGGCCCTCCTGACCTAATCACCTCTCAAAGGTTCTACCTCTCAGTGCTGTAGCATTGGGGATTGTTTCCAGCACATGAATTTTGGGGAACACATCCAAACCCTAGCATTGGGCACAGTGATAAGCAAGATGACCTCCCTTCCTCCAGGTAGCTCACAGTCCATTTGTTCTTCCAACATAGAACATGTTCTTCAAGGCTTTGCTGCTCTGGTTGGAATTTCCCTTGCTCCCTTATTCCTGTAGTTCTTACAAAATCTTCAGAGGTCCGATGCACCTGTTTGTTCCTTTTGATCCCTTCTCAGAGACATTCAGGTAGAATCTCTCCTTTGCATGTGTCACTGGATTTTGTTCATACGCTCCCATGCTCTCAGTCACATATGTAATTGTTACATGTCTGTCCTCTTTAACACCCTTGCATTCAACTGGCTTGTAAGCACCCTGGGGGCAAAGGTAATGCCATATCAACCACAGTGTTGGCAGCATCTGGCGAATGTCCTGATGTGTAGATGCTGAACTAACATCAGTGCCTTTGGTTTTCATCAGAGGCATCAGGAACAAGGCTCTACATTGGTGAAAAAATTGTTTATCCTGTTTTGTGTTCCTACTTCTAATGGCATGTTATTTTAATTTTGAATCAGATCTTCCATTGCTGATAAATTAGGTAGATATCCTGTTGGTTAGAAGCAAACCTTATTCATTATCTTATTAACAGAGCTATTAAAAGCTTTGTGTACTACTGCATTCATCACACAACAGGTAGTGTTTGTTGTTTACACATAATACAATTAAGATCCCTGAGGAAATACATCTCAGAAGACAGTTCATCTTGGATACTTCAAGGATTTTAATCACTTTCACAAGACGAAAGGGAGGATATGTAAGTTTTAAATAAAGACCAACTCAGTAGACTTAAATAGATTCTGAAAGATAAATTCGTGGGTGAATATTATAATCAATATTCATGTATCTGTCATCAGCAAATTTATTACATGTGTATTTATATTCACCAGCTGTTGCCTTCCAGGAGAATGTAAGACACATGTCCAGTCCTAGGTCTAAGTCTATGTTCCTCTTCTGTGTTCCCTCAGCATTTATGATTGTTTCCGTCAAATCACCTATAAACGAGCCTGTAGACAATCGCTTATCTCTCTCCCAAGGTAGATCTGTGAATTCCTTAAGGGCAGACATCATGCCCCTCTCCATTTCCAGGGCCTCTGGCAGGATATGTGAAGAGAATGGATGGAAGAGGTCAGTTGCCACAGATGGGAATGCAGACGTGAGAGCATGAGAGTGAGGTGACTGGGTGCCAGAACACGAAACCAACCACAAACATAGAATATTAAAAGTGACCAAAGAAAAGCCTGGCAGTATCAGTACTGTGGTAAAGAATGTTTTTTAAAAAGCATGTACAGGCCGGGCTCAGTGGCTCAGCCTGTAATCCCAGCACTTTGGGAGGCCGAGGAGAGGGGATTGCCTGAAACCACAAATTCGAGACCAGCCCGGGCAACTTGGCGAGACCCCATCTCTACAATAAATAAAAAAATTAGCTGGGCATAGTAGCGCATGCTTGTAGTTCCGGCTACTTGGAAGGCTGAGGCAGAAGGATCTCCAGAGCCCAGCAGGTCGACACTGGGGTGGCTGTGAATGTGCCACTGCATTCCAGCCTGGGTGATGGAGTGAGGCTCTGACTCAAAAAATAAAAATAAATAAAAAATGAAAAAGCACGTGCCTGTTCTAGTATCCCTTTTGTTACACATTCTTGAAAACTTGAAATAACTGTTGCAAAGAATGCAATTGTCTTCTTTTTAAGTATGTACATAATTTTTAAAATCTCCTTCCCTTGAGGTTAGGGGGAAAAGTCAATTATCTTTTGACCTTGAAATCATATGGATTTAGGAATTCAATAACTTAAGAGAATGAATCATCTCTTGAAAGAGTAATTTTTTTAAAAAGTCTAAAACCTCCCCCCCACTCCAATCAACATTCATCTGCTTAAGTCCCATTTAAAACTTGGAATGGTTCTTTACTTTTGCTTTTTCAACAGGGAAGGCAGGGGCTAAGGAAGAACAATCTCTTCATCATACCCAGGCAGCCCCTACCATGAGGCCTAAGTAGTGTGAAAATTGGCTGGTGAACTTTCTGCAGATGTCAAAAGCCAAATAGATTAAATGTGTTAACTCCCAAAAGACAGAGGAGCGTCACGCTGCCTCAGGAGTCAATTAAAAATGCATTACTCAGTTGTATGTCTGTAAACTCTAGAAATATTTTTTTGCCAAAAACATTGTGAAAGCATTTGAAAAGAGAGACTTCCAGTAAGTACTCAGTTTCTTTGCTGGGTGAAAATGAAATACAAATAGTTTTGATAGGTGATGCTTTACAATCTTGGACTTTACTCTTACAGTGTTATTAAGATGACCAAAATTGACTTCTTTACAAGGTGCTGAATTAACTCTGGTCAGAGTTGTCCCTGCGTGTAACAGATATACCCTCATCATTCCTTCTGTGACGCAGTACATGACATTGCCCAGATAGTCCTACTTTCTCCATTTTCCCCCAAAACAGTCTCAGAAGATCTTGCCCTATGTGTGAAGTCTTCTGAGATCTCTGTTGGGCAGTACTGGAGAAAAGTGAGCAATGAATTATGAATGTCTCTTTGTAAGAACTGTATATAGTGGGAAGTCAAAGCTATTTCTCCTTTATGGCAAGAGCACTTTGGGGGAATATATTCCCAAACCACGTTTCAGAAGTGTGAAAGGCAGTGGAGACTGCCAAGCATTTGGAGAGATTTAACACCACAGTGCACACTCACAGAAGGTTCAGTTATTTGCTCCAAGTGTCCTGAAAAATCTCATTTCAGACTCAAACATGTAACTTTGTGAATAAGCATCTTTCTTTTCCTTTTGGCTTTCTTAAAGGAGTTTGTCAGAGATTCTAATATTCAGACACTAGGAAAAAATAATTCACCAAAATATATAATGATTATCTTGAGAAGTCTTGTATGACAGTAAAAGAAACCCATTTATGATACTCCCAAACTGATTAGATTTTTGCTTAGAAAGATTTAAAAAAACCAGCAGGAAGCTCATGATGAAAATGATTCTTGAGGAGATTGAGGAAGTAAGTATGTCTATTGATCATAAGGAGTTACAGTATCCATGCTCCAATAAATAAGACCATTAGGCTCACCGTCTTCCCTGGGAATCTCCAGAAATTATACAAACCCAAAGCCTGCCTGAGGTGTCAGGCCATTGCATCAGCAGCAGCTGAGGGCCACCTGGTGAAGACGTACAGCTACAGTCCAGGTTCTGGCGCTTTTGGTTTCCAGATCTGATGAACAGAAGCCCCGGACACATCGTGCAATTTGGGCTGTGTGAGTGTGAGACCCGTCTGTCCTCTTAGCTTCTTTCTGGACAGACTCAGAGTCCCTAGGCCAGCTTAAGCCTCAGTACTCTTTCTAGGTGCTTATGAGTTTGTGAGTCTGCTGCCAGGTTGATTTATTATTGAAAACCACAGGGTGACAGGCTGGTCATGTTCTGGGTTTTAGCAATAATAACAATATTGAGTCCCTCTCATTCATGCCACCCTGTCAGAGCACCTTTCTATCTGTGATCTTTTTTGATTTGATTCTCCCAACTTGAGTAGGAGAGTAGGTCAAGCAATATTAATCTCATTTGATAAAAGATGAAAGATCCAGCAAGGTCAAAAGCTTTGCCTAACGTCATATCACTCAGCTCATAGGTAATGGCATGGCCTCACAAGATCGAGTACTTTGTGTAAAGCAGGCTGATTATACAACATCCTACAGACTTATATGGTGCCAGCTCTAATTCACATACACTCCTGGGAGAAATCAGCCAAACATTAACTGCTGCATGAGTGGGGCAGTCACATGCCTTCATCTAGGCTTTGTACCATTTCGATATAGAGAATATTACGAATTCACTATTCCTGATCTGGAATAAGTATTGTATGTTCAATGATTACTCCTTGAGGACGTGCAGCGTGAACACACTGTGTGAGAGAGATGAAAATGAACAAAAATATGGCCTGTGCCCACAGGAGCTTCCCATCTGGAGGAGATGACAGCCATGATTACAAATCACAAAGGGGCAGGCGATGACATAAAGCTCAGCATGTAAGCTGCATGTGAAAGAAGTCAGGCTAAAAATTCCTGGTGGGACCCTCAATGCTTTGGTACCATTTTAAATGTCACCCTAGTGTCCTGTGGAACCTGGTGTTTTATAGGAATGCTCCTTGCTTTTGGAAATCAAATGTCGCCCCCCCAAAAAACCTGTATTATCTGTCTTAGAGGGTATAACCACCTGTAAGAATAAGGTGATTCTTATTATTGTTATCTTCTAAAATGGAGTATTTTAACATCTGTCTGGAGTGGTGTATTTGGGTTGTTTCAGAGGGTTGTCCAGAGGATTTCTCAAGAGCCTGCTTATCCTTAAGACCTGTACTTCTCACAAAATATTATAGAAGAGATCATAGATTTTACATAACTTTTTGAAATGTAAGAATTACAGGATTATGGGACAGCGCATTTATTTGTCCCTATTGTTCCCACCATCCTGATGCCCTGTCTCGATGTGAACAAGATCAGTAGCTCTTTTTGTTTCTGGAAGGTTTCTGAGAAGCAAGAGGGGAGGCTGCCTCTGCATGACCTGGCACCAAAGAGGCAGGGTGAGCAGTAAGGTTTCTTGGTAACACTGTTACACAGCTGAATAATTCCTAACACGGTATGGCTCCTGCTATGTGACTAATACATTTTCTGAGCTAAAACAATGTTTACTCTTCCCAAATTACAGTAATTAAATCCACTTAATTTAAAAAGCTGTCTGAAATATAACTGAAAATTCTGACTGCTTACTTTTAGTAGTTCTATGTAAAAATTAAGCAAGGTCAATTCTTATCTAATAGCTAGATCATCAATTTTTGTTATTCACGTGACTTTATTTTGTGTTCTTTTATGAATAAACAATCATACACATGCACACACTCACACCTATGTCCACAGTGAGGTATAATACACACCATTTAACTGTGGTTTAGGAAGATGCTCTGGGGGAGATCCTTACCCTGCCTTTGGATTGCAATAGATAGGGGTTAGGATCAAATTACTTCCATCAGACACCACCATACTGTAACAGAACAAAACTGCTCTTTGCTGCTCCTTAGCCCATCAGCGCTATGACTGCCAAGGGAGACCCCGATCATAAGGAAAAGACTCAGGATGAATGGAAATCAGAGACTCCAATCAAGAATGGTCACGTCCTCTTTGTTACAGCATGTAGCAAAGTAGAAAAGGCAGATTACTCGAAGTTCTCTTTTCTTTCCCCTCTGCTGAGAGCACACTTCATCGTCTGCTTTTTCAAACATTTTGAATTGTGATGGAGGATTCTGTAAGGTATTACTGCTTTAGTCTTCTGAAAGTTGCAATTAAATACACTCTATGTGGATGTCACCTTGCCACCTTTTTGGAAAAGTATAAGATTTTTTGAAAAAGTAGCCATCACAAGAAGAAAACTCACAGTTAAGGCTCTTTCTTCTCTCCTAACCACATTCTATTGTCTCTTTGGGCAACAAAGGTCTATAATCAGGATCTGGTTCTAGCTTTCTAAAGATATCAGTGAGAGGCAGGTGGGAGGACTGTATCTCCTTTTACATGTATTAAAAGAGGAAAAAAATAAAAGATCACTCTAAAGTGACTGAAATTGCATCTGAGTGACAGATCTTTTAAATAAATGAATCAAATTTTGACTTTATCACCCATATATGAGAGATCTTCCATTTTCAAGAGTATAGCTGCAGCTATATTTATGATTTTCTTCCTAAAGATGATATTTCTACAGTATAAGTAGCTAAATGAGTCCTGAGAACTTTCTGGAGAGTTTGGCAGAACAATGCTAACGGCCTGGGATTCTGAGAGAAGGTACCAATCCCTTAAAACTAATTCATTCTCTAAACAGTCTTATGTGGTCTGCTCAAACACCTCATGGGTCAAATGGCGTTACTTATTTTTCATCACTTGATAATTCTGCCTTCTAATGACATTCTTCCACTCCATTTCACTCTTCTACGGTGTAATTGGGTCCTACTGAATCAATGGGAATCATTTTCATGGTCGTCTGAACATGGCCTGGTGGTCTATGGGTGAGAAACTTTGGCTTGCTCAGCAAAAGGGCACATTTAAATTTAGTAAGCCTCTTGCAAGATTAGGGTCATTATCCTGATAACTTCTCAAAGTTGGTGGGCTGTGGCCCACCTCAGCTTGGGCTGGTGCTTCTCAAACAGCAGCCCCAGATGGAGGTATGGAATGTCTTGGTCAGCACAGACAAGTTAACTACCAATAATGACACTTCTTTATGACCTGAAAGAATAACTTAGTTCCCAATTAGGAACTATGCAGAAGGTCAAGAAGGATCACACAATGCCTTCAAAGAGCTGCCTTTACAACAGTGGAGAAAAAGAGAAAAGCAATGCTCTGAATCAGATGAGTTGTGGAAGAAGCCAAGTTTCTCCATTGCTGGTGAGCTGTCAGCCTTGGGTAGATTTAGATTATGGTTCAATGTTTGTATTTGTTATATAGGAACAGCAATACCTACCTCACTGAGATTTTACTAGAATTAAGTGAAATAACATTCTAGTTATTTCAGCAAACATTTAAAGAAGACCCACTACTTGCCAGGTACTAGACTGGGCACTGAGGATACAAAGGTAAATGACCCTCTACCTCTGTCTTCCAAGGGCGTTGAGTCTAGTATGTGAGTCCAACACAGTACTTTGTGTGTAGCCAGTGTTTAAGGAATGCTGTTTTATGTTTTTACTAAATCATTGGAAATTAATTTTCCTTTAAAATAGCTAACACGCTTATAAAAACTGCTATCGTTTATCTATCTATCTTTCTTTCTATCATCTATCGTCATCCAGCTTTCATGTTTATCCATTCATCCTTGCAGTCATTCATTTGTAAATAGTCTATGTCCATTAACTCAAGACACACACATCTGGAATGAACAAAAGACTTAGTATGTAGTGGACTTCTCGGGTGAGTAAGAATTTGAGAGCAAAAGCTGTATAAATAATGATTTTCATGACACTAACCTCAGGGGACAGGCTTAATGCAAATTACTCTGTTCTAAGACAGTGAGATCCTCTTTGGAGGAAGGAAGACCCCTGTGTGAACTGCCATGATTGTTCTCTGAAAACTCCAATACAGTATTATAATAATGAAAATTATTATAATTTTCATTATTATATGAAAATTATGATCAGCCCTCTAGTGACCTCAAAGTGTTAATGCTACTTCCTAAAGTGTCAAGCAAACAATCAAGGAGAAGAAGCCTTGGTGCTGGAAAAAATCAGGCTCACCAATTGGCACAATGTGGGCTAGACATGCATGTCCTGAGTCAGACATGACATGCTCAAACTCCACTGGGGTTCCCAACAGGATGGAGGTCTAGATTCCCTGCTTGTCTATCAATACATTTCATTAGGTGTTGATTTTACCTCCCGGATCTATCTAAAATCCATTTCCTCTTCTTCCCCTACTTTAGTTCAGATCCCCATTCATCCTCATCTAGACCTGGACAGTAGCTCCTGCCTGGCCTCTTTCTATCTGATCTTACTTCATTTGTAATCCATGCTCCCCCTTGCAAGCTCAGGGATCATTCTGTAAACCAAATAGGATGACTTGTTCACCAACACTTCAAGATGATCTTCCATTTAACCTCACAGCATGCCTACTCTTTCTGTGTCTGTGTTTGTACACACACCTTGTTCCTTCTCTCTGGAATATATACACATTGTTCCTTTTTCTCCCTGCCTACCCAGCAAATGCCTACTTTTTTCCTCTTTATTTTTAAGTACTTATAACATTTCAAGCAAACAAGTGCATTGCTTTAAAAATTTGATTTTATTTTCTAGTGCATTATTATCACAATGACTAACTGACATTATCTTATTTAACTTCCAAGGAAGTGTTACTTACACTTTAGGGTTCAGGTCCAATGTCATTACATTCTGACTTTTTTTTACACTGCTGCCCTGAACAATGATAGCCTCTGCTTCTTCTGGGATTTTTATAGTATCTGGTACAGACCTCCATTTGACCCCTTATCCATGCTCATTGTGATTGTCTGCTGGACTTGCCCCAATAAGAACATGCTGTATCCCTAGTATCTAATCCAGTACCCGATACATATTAGACATTTGAACATGTGGAGTCCCACTGACACAGGTGACACAAACTGAACCTCAGCTGGCTTCTCTCTTCCCTGCAGAGATTCTCCTTTGTCCAGAAGAAGTAGGTAGACTTCCATACACAGGGCTGAATTATTAAGAACTCTCACCATAATTAAAACAGTGACTTGCATTAGTTGGCAGGTAAGGGGGTTAGTGAAAGGGGAAACACCAAAAACAAATAAGACCTAGAGGCAAATTTTATAATGAAGAGTCAGCTGTCATGGAAATAACTTATTCTTTTCATTTTAGAGAAGATGTATTAGTTCTTAGGCATAAGAAGACATATGATAAAGCCAGAAAGGTGAAAAAAATTATTTTAAACATAGGTACATTATTGAAAATTGTCTTTTATGAGACTACAATGGAGTATTTCTAAGATTTAAATAAGCTTTTCTCAGAAATTTCTAGAAATAACAATTGATTGTGGGACTAAACAACTTTATGACACATGTTAATTGATATGCTAACAAATATATTTGAAAATTTCAGGACTCCCACCCAGAGAGTGGGATTAGATGAGCAAAATTTTCTCTTCTTTTAGCACAAATTTAAAAATAGCACAAATTTAAAAATAGACAAACGTATATTTTTATTGTGATCTTGATATGTCCTAAAAAGTGTTTATCTATTTTTAATTTAATTGTTATTTCTAGAAACTTCTGAGAAAATCTCACTTAAATCTTGGAAATACTCAATTGTAGTCTCATAACAATACTGTAGTTCCAGCTACTTAGAAGGCTGAGGTAGAAGGATAGTCTTAACCTAGGAGGTGGAGACTGCGGCAACCGTGAGTGTGCCACTGCACTCCAGCCTGGGCAACAGAGTGAGACTCCAACTCAAAAAAAAAAAAGATCACAATAACTTAAGTTCTGTGTAAACCCCTGTGGTCCTGTTCTTTCTGTGCTTATGCTGCCTTGGATTGGAGCCCTCTGAAGCTAGGTGTTCTCAACATTCCAAATGCAGAAATCACGTCAACCTTATGAAGCTGCAAATGGAATAATGTATGTCAAGTCATTTGTAAGCTCGAAAGCCCAATACAAAATATATTGATTTTAAACAATTTTTACACATGTAATTAATATATGTCTAATATAGTAACATCATGAAAACAGAAAAATAAATTTTTAAAAAAATCACACATGATTCCATTACTCACTCACTCAAAGATAATCGCCAGGATCTTGTGGATTCTGAGTATGGAATTTACTATGAATTCTAAAGCAGCCTCAAAAGTAGTAAGATTAAATGGATGCATAAACATGTTTTTTAAAATTAAATTTTAACTTAAATTTTATCTTTTTAAAAGTAACATGACCACCTAATTCTTCCATCTACCTGCTACCATTACTTCAGTGTTTTATTTTTTTAAATGTCAGTCTGTTTCCCTGTATGTGGCTGTAGACATGCAGGAACAACAACAGCAACAATGCCATGTACTGAGTGTTCTGTCTTGCAAGTCAGTTGCAGGCACACACTGGGAGGCCATACTGATGCCTTGACACCATGATGAGCAAGCGCATCAGGTAGCATGGTCGAGGAAAATAACAACTGCACATCCTGAAACAAACAACTAGAACAGAACACCTACCTGCCTTCAGTACAAATGAAGCTTGGGCCCTTTCTGTTAATTGTGATACTCAAAAAGGACAACATAACCTCCCAGTGAACTTAATGATGGTCCCAAAGGTGGGCTTGATCTTATCATGCTCTCTGGAACCTTTGGAAAAAGGGTCTTTGCAAATGTGATTAAGTCAAGGATCCTGAGATGAGAAGATCACCCTGAATTATTCCATGCGCCACAGTTGGCATAAAAAATGTCCTTATGAGGGAGAAACGAGGAGGTTACATATAGACGAGGAGGAGACAGACTGGAATGATGTGGCCAGAAGTCAAAGATGCCACCCCCTGGAGCTGAGAGGGGCACAGCAAGGATTCTTCTAAAGAGTCCAGAGAAACTGATGGAAAACCTCTAATTCTACAAAATAAAGAGAGAATACATCCTTGTTGTTTTAAGTCAGCAAGTTTGGAGAGGTTGTTTTACAGTAGCCCCTCAAAACAAATATACCCTGATTTAAAATACAAAACAAAGCCAAAATAACCCTAGACTGTGTCCTTTATTCCAGCCACCCAGTTCTGCTGGAGACAGAACTTCCTTGTAAACCCTGCAAGTAAAAACAAATTCTACATATTCAGAACTTCTCTGAATAGTTTCCTTTTTTTTTTTTTTTTTTTTTTTGAGTCAGAGTCTCACTCTGTCACCCAGGCTGGAGTGTAGTAGCACACTCATGGACACCACAGCCTCGACCTGCTGGGCTCGGGCAACCCTTCCACCTCAGCTTTCCAAGTAGCTGGAACCACAGGCATGTGCCACCATGCCTGGCTACTTTTTTAATTTATTGCAGAGATGAGGTCTCACCAAGTTTCTCAGGCTTGTCTCGAATCCCCGAGCTTAGGCAATTCTCTTGCTTCAGCCTCCCAAAGTGCTGGGATTAAAGGTTTGAGCCACCGTGCCTGGCCCAAGAACTTCTCTTAATAATAGGGATAACTTGACTCCTAGTACTAGTCAAGGTAAAACATTGGAGGTCTCAAGTCTTGACTCTGGCAGTGCCTAAATCTCTAAAAAACCAAACCTGAGCCTGGGCCTAGAAGCTCCAGAACACCACTGCAGCGTAAAACCACTCCCTGGAAAGGGGTCAGAAACCCAAGACCACGCCCAATGAATGTCAGCAGTTGAGCCACCTGTGCAGGGGCACAGGAATGCCACGATGGCCACCGTGTTCTATCAAAGGCTGGGACCCCTGAGAAGAGCAGCAGGTAACAGAGAACTGCAAGGATGAGCATTGAAAAGACAAGGCTGAGGAGATCAGCCTCAGTGACGGTACGGTACTGGTAGGTGGTGACAAGAGTGGCAAGCAGCAGGCTGAGAAGCCTGGCGCTCACAGGTGAGCTAAAGGTGGAAACACTCTGGAGGCTTGCGATGCCACCCTGGGGCAAAGATCATCTCTAAGGCGTGTGAGGAAGACACGCAAGACCCCTTCCTGTGGTGACTACTGGACACTCTAAAGCAAGTAACCATTGTCCTCCAGCGGTGCCTGCTGGCCTTGGTCAGTGCACCCTGCAGCTTGGCCTTGTGGCCACAGCTTCATCCTCCATCTGTTTCTGCAGGAAGAATTGGAAGAATTTTCTATTCTGCAGACTTTTCAATTACAAATCAATTAAAAATGAAAAGCCCTCATACTAGCTCTTCCTCTCACTCTCATTTCATACTACATTTTCTTTTTTTAAAGCACTTATGACAACTCTGGTGAATAATTATTTGTGTCACTTTAATTTAATGTTTGTGTTTCCTGACAAACTATAACTCCAGTGAGTTCAGGGGCAATGTCTGTCGCGGGTACCATGTATACCCAGTTTTCTAATTAATGACTGTTGGCACTTTATACATATATTTTTAAACGAGTCTTTGATTATCCAGTTTGTTCTCTGGGGGCACCAAATATCAGAAGAAAGCCAAATTGCTAAAAATCAATATGCTGAAATAAACAATATATAAAACAACCAGTTTGCCAGAAGCCCATTTGCCAAAAATCAATGTGCTAAATTTACCAAAACATTGTTTTCTTGTAGCTATTTATGAAGTTAGTGGAATATCATAGTAGACTGAGTGGTTTTAATGGCTTTTGAAGAGTTTAGGGGAGCTTTGGATGACTATTTTCTCATTTTGTCATAAGAGCAGTATTCTAGTGAACGTTCATTTTATTGACACTTAAGAACCATAGGGTGAGTTAGACTTCTACTGAGTAGATTTAATATAAGATAAACTCAATCATGTCCCGTTCTTTTGAGCAATCCATCCTTATTTCCTTTCTCCTGCTTTGGACAGTTTTGTACTTTTCATGCTGAATCTGTCTGCCCCTGCTACCAAGCTGACATAGTCCACTTATTATATAGCTCAGCTCCCAGATAACAACAAATTGACTTATCATTTGAGCAATTTCAAATTCTTTTGCAATTTTTAATGTCATTTTTTATTATTTTAGTGTTTAACCATTTTTATACTCTCAACCACAGCAAATTAGACTTAACTTGGTGCTCTGGCAACCAAATTTTTTTTTGCAACATACTTGTTAAATTTTATCATGTCATGTGTGAAGGGCTTGTTTTGGGCATGTGAGTATCTATCCAACCTCTGAATGTCATTTAAAACATTTTGAATTTTAGGCATTTTATCATTCTTTTACTAATGTCTCAAAGAGCATACTAGCCTAAGATCTGTATTTTTAACACTTTGTAACCAAAGTTTCACTATTTCCTAATGATATAACTGTTCTCGATCTTTCCTCAGCAGATTCATATTTATGGCAAATAAGTAGGTTCTCTGGAATTATGATTGTCGACTATAAAATATACTTTCAGAATATTAAATATTTTTAAAAAGGTTAAGCCTCCTGTGACCCTTAGTTTTTGAGAAACTGAATATCCCTAAAAATGCTACTTTATATACAGAAAAGGAAAATCCTGAACTTGAACTTCCTAGAAATTATCATAGCTATTTAAACAATTCCATCCAATGTGAAGTTCTGTAAATTCTACAGTTGGTATTTTAGTAAATGCTTTTTAAATTTTTTTATTGATACATAGTAGATGTATATACTTTTAGGGTATATGTGATGATTTAATGCATTCATATAATTTGTAAAGATCATATAAGTATAACTGGGATAGCCATCGTCTTAAATAGTTGTCTTTTCTTTGGTAGATTTGATGAGGTGTCTTAGAGCTCCAGAAAGCAGAGTTATTTCAGTAATTGATTAGCTTACAAATTAAAAAATATAGAAAATGATGGTAGAGAGATGGATAGTTTCTCTAGTGTGGCACCGTGATAGGCTTCGGCCATGATTCTACTCCTGACTTGACAGGCAAAAGGAATCTCTCAATAAACTCATCAACCTGAGGATTATGGTGGAGAAAAGGGATGTCTAATTTGATGAAAAATATAACAGCTGAGTACCAACCTAAGTTCGTGTGCAACTGAGAAACTCACCTAGTACTTTTATTAGGCAAATCTCAGTTACATCTGTGAGGTAGCAGACTACAGAACGCAAATGGCCATTTAAGATATCTTTTAAGATGTGAAGCATTCATATCCATAGAATCCGTTTAAAAAAAAAAAAACTTGTAGAGTTAGGAGGCCCTTTTTTATTTTCTTCTACCAAGTAACTAGGAAGTGGGCATTAACTGACACTATGACACTGGTAGCTGTGATTGCAGAAAAATGGATGTCAAGTGATAGGAAAAGTCAAGCTGAACATTACTCTTCAACTTGGTGGTTGGAGGTAGATTTTTCAGTGTGAAAGCCAGCTGGAACCTGAAGATTTTTAAAGTTGAAGGGTAGCAATTTTTAATAGCTTAGGTCCCATGGTTAGTGTCAAGTGTCAGTGAAGTAAGGGGTAATTTTTTCTGGCTGGCCCTCACGTTCTGTTCTCCATATTTAAGGAGGGGTCCCTATCTTAGGAACAATTGGCAGTGGAAATGATAACTAGCTCACAGTTTTAAGAAGTTTGTGATATCATCATTGGCAATTTCTCACTACTTGCTGTTGATTTTCCTTTTGATTTTATGAATATCTTTTGGAATATTGGTCAATAGGGTTGAGAGTGTTTTCCCCATTCTTGTCTTGTTGTGTTTCTTGTTGTATTCGTGTGAATGCTTTGGTCTACTCCAGAACTTTTCCTATTGCTGTGAGAAAAGTTATAGCTGGCAAATGACCAGAAGTATAATGTAAATCATAAGGTAGTTGATTCTCAATTACCCAATGTGAACCAACCACACCACTATCATTTTATTCCCAACTTGGCTTCCCCTACTTCTCTGACTTTGAACTCCTATTTAATGGTGTAGGAATACAAATAATTTAATACTTTAGAAATTCAAATCTTTATGTTAGGTAAGTCTATGGCAAAAGCCCAAGTCAAAATGTAAAAAATTTTAGCAAGAGCTGCTGTTGTCCCTGCCCACTTCCATTGGGGTAATTAATGCAAAGTTTAATATGCATGTAACACAATGACTGTGTGTATTTTAACAATACCCAAATCATCTTCATTATGAGACTTACTTTACTTAAACGGGAAGGATCGAATGGATTGCATCAAACCAGATATAGCTAGATTGCTATAGTTGATTGTAAACACGACCAGCAAATTTTGGAGTTCCACCTATCAACTGGTGAATTCTGTTTCCCTACCCTTTGAGTCTGGGCTGGCTTTGTGACTTGCTTTGACTGATAAAGTATAGCCTAAGTGACATGGTGCTAGTCCTCATCCTGGAACTCGGGGCTTTGTAGTTTCTGTTCTTGCTGTACTCGGAAACCTGGACCACGATGTGGACAAGCTAGAGCATGAGGCCAGGTAAAGAACCGAATGTCTCAGCAGATGGCCCACCAACTGCTCAACAGGATTGAGTACATCCTGGATCATCAACAAGCTTTCTCATCAGCTGACCAGAATTTCTTGAAAAGGCCCAGCATGACTAGCTGAGCCAACTCAGACAAGAGCAACAATCCAGGAATCAAGGACATTGTGAGCTAAATAGAACTTTTGTTTTAAGCCACCAAGTTTTGCTATGTAGCAATAGATAAGTGCTACAATTGTGTTTTATGTTTTCTACCTTTGATTCTGCAAGAGCAGCCCCTAGCACAATGGAACTCAGCAAACACCTGCTCAAGGCATGAGAGTCAAGAACGCAGCATTTGTACCTCATAAGATGCAGCCATAGCCACAGACAAGACATGACTTTTAGAAATTCCTTAGGCAGTTGATGCTTGCACTTTTAATACTGCGACTGCTAACTGTTTCAACCTAGGGTTTATTAGGATCATTGCTGCCTTTGTAAGTATATATAAATTAAACCACAAATTCATTCCTTCACCAGGACAGAGGTTTTTAAAAAATTTATCCTTATTGAGATATAATTTACATGTCATAAAGTTTGTCTGTTTAAGGTATGCAATTAAATTGTTTTTGGTATAATTTCAGAGCTATGCAATCACCATCATCAACCAATTTTGGGACATTTTTTAATCATTCCAAAAGGGACAGTTTTTACTTTTTATATTTTTCTATTACTGACAGCTGATGAGGCCCTTTAACCTTCAACTTAATTTTATAATAACCTATTTCTTCCAGTAGCTTGATTTGCTCACATTGCACACATTGCAAGATATGCAGTGTGCCTTGTTACTAAAAACCCATAGATATTTGAAATGTTGGACTGTTGTACAAAAATCCTAAAGGGGTAACCAACAATGAGTTCAAATATCATTTGTGTTAAAGGAGCATATTTAGCAGATTTTGAATGTGAAACACAGGTATAGTTAAATGACAATTCATTTTTTAAAATGCAGAAAAATGAAGCAAATTTAGATGGCTATTAAGACACTTCAAATTGCTGTTTAAAGAGGCGGAGAAGAGTTAAATTCCAGGAGCTGGAGTACGGAATCTGAAAACGAGAATAAAGAAAATGGGATAAATGAGTACAGTTGAGGATATGTGGCACACTTTTAAAAGTGTCAGAAAACATTTTTACCACTCTTGCGTTCCGCATAGAGTACTGTCGAATTAAAAGTTCTTCCTCACCAAATGCTTCACAGTTCAGTATCTTAAGACATCTTTTTCAATAAAAGCACATCTCCAATTTTATGGTTAAAAAATGAAAGGAAAATAGATTTATTTTATAGAATTGAAATATATAGCTAGCCCTCTTTTTATGCATCCATTTAGTCCCTGAAGAAAAGGTTAACTAGATTACAGTTCTAAAACATATTAAAATATAGGCTAAAATAATGGTATTAGCAATGACTACTTGTTTTATTTTCAGTGTACCATGTTCTAGGTAAAAGAAGAGAATCGATTCCAGAGATTCAAAGATATTAAAGTGCTCCTAAAGATCAATCAGTAATTATTCCACAACAGTGTTTAAAGCCTAAGGGTAAGGCACTATGTTAAGGAATGAGAAGATATAGATGAAAATCAGTCTCTTACTCTACTGAAAAACATCCTCCAGGACATCATCAGGAAAGTGAGAGTATTTCAAACTCCAGAACCCTATATCCTTCAAGATCTGACCATACATGATATTAATCAAGCCCCTGCCCCTGTGTTATGGAAAATACCCTAGGAAACAGCAATATGACAAACATTCACTGACTCCTTAAAATGTGCTTTGGAAGACATAAGGGTAAAAACCACACCACCTGGATGCAGCTACCTGACAGCATTACTCTCGGCTCTTTCCTAAGCACCAGGTTTCCCTTGAGCAGGGGAAGTGCACATCAAGTCTTACTGGGACTTTTTCCAGTGTGTTTCAGGAGTAAGTATCCACTTCTTACTGCTACCATACCTATTTCTAAAGAAGTTTTGAGGAGATTTACAAGAAGGAAAAGAAGAATACACACACACATACAGAGAGAGAGAGAGAATTGGTCCTCCTGTATCCATGGGTTCCGCATCCATGATTTAATCATTTTTGTATTGAAAATACTGGGGGAAAAAAGCATCCATGCTGCACACGTACAGACTTTTTTCTTGTCATTTTTTCCCTAAGCAATAGAGTATAAGAACTATTTACATAGTATTTACATTGTATTAGGTATTTTTAGTAACGTTGAGATGATTTAAAGTATACAGAAGATGTGCATAGGTTAACTGCAAATGCAGTTTATATAAGGGACTTGAGCATTCATAAATTTTGGTATCCAAGAGGGATACTGGAACCAATCCTTCACAGATACCGAGGGACAACTGTACAGATGAAATTAGAAGAAAAAAAGGACAATAACTGGTGGATAATAAGAGAAAATCTAGGGAAAGGGGAGCTACTGCAACATAACACAATGGTTCCTTCTATAAGCTGGATGAACTCATTCAATCAAGGAGGAAATACTCCTCAGCCAGCTCTAAACTGTGAGATGCCTGCTACATAGGTCTTTTGTAGGAAATAGTGCATAACAGAAACCTGTGTTCTGATCAGCACTTTTACAAAATATTCAGAGATAGGTGTACATGACTGTGTAGTATACCAACTTCAATAAAAATCAGCAACATAATATTGTAAAAATACTTCCACGGAAAGTCAGAGTAACCCAATACAGGTCATGGTGCCCTGGCGGATGCACTCAATACAAGGATATAGCTCAAAGCATAGAGAAGAACCAAAGGCTAACACGTTTCACCCATTCCTTTGGAAATATCAATTGATAGGCCATATAGAGCAGGTCATTCAAACTTAAGATTGTTAGAATTAGAACCTTAAGGTCATTAACTTGCAATGCAGTTGTTCTGAAATAGGACTCTAAGCATCAGGATTAGATGTAGCAAAACTAATGTTCACTTGTAGAAGTTTACTCATATAGAAACTTGACTGAACACCTAACAAACACTAATCTAGAGGCTAGAGATTTGGTGGAAATCAATATATACTTGGTCCCAGCCATTACTGAGCTTACAATCTGTAAAGAATAGAGAAGATAGAGGAATAAACAATAAATACTTTTTCAAGAGATAAATTTCAGGTGCTTAGTGCTATGAAGACATTTGTAACAAACAGTTGGACTCTTAATTTTCAGTTTGACTGATGACAGCATTCCTGCCCCACCATACTTCCTTCGCTGACTGCCCCACATGTGGGCATACTAAGAAAGCCCAGATATGCCCTGCTTTAGTGCTGGCAGGAAGTTCAAACCATGCTAACCTCAGCTTGAGTGCAGGAACCCTCACCTAGCCCCACTCCCAACCACCATTTCCATTTCCTACTTTTGAAGCCATTTTTTGGACCAGTTTGGGAGTCCACCATGCTCTCCCCAGAAAGCTCACATGCAAGTAATAAGAACCTTTTCATACTCCCTTAGTATGAATCTTGATCTTGAAACCAAAATTTGAATGGACGAGGGCCATCTTGCCACCAAGGAGTGACCACATTATAAAACCAATCAATGTTTTAGGATTATAGGCACACTAAGAGCAGATGTAAGGTTTCTTGGGCTGAACCTCAGAAAGTACACAGTGTCACTTCCACTGTACAGTACTTGTCACAGCAAGTCACCAAGCCAGCCCAGACCCAATGGGCACAGAAATACTCTCCACTTCTTGATAGGCAGAACTGCAAAAATTTGCGACTATATTTTACAACTCATCATGACTATCTAGCTAAAACCAATTTGGTACCATCCAGTTTGTCCCATTCATAAGTAAAAATCTCATGATGAAGATCATGACTGGTGATTTTGTCCTGATGAAGGGCTTCTCTATGCTTTTAGAGATGAGGGTTGGTGTTCCAATGAGCCAATTCTTATTCACCTATGTCCCTATCACATCTATATCCCCAGAACCTTCATATCCTGGGCTCTGAGGGAATGACTGTTGAAGTGAACTAAAACCAATTTCAAGTTAAGAACAATGTAATAGATAAAGCGCAGAAGTTAAAGAAAATCTCATAAAACATTTTGAAAAATATCTTCCATATATGTTCATACATCATCTCCTAAAACATCCACATTTTTCAGCCATTTTGAACATAGCAGTATCAAGCTGAGGTCTCCTGGCAGATGAGGTGACAGAGGCATTCCAGTAATTTTGACATTCTAATAACAGCTGATCTGTAGGAGAGTTAGTCATGATGAGCCTCCTGACAGATCTGTGAGGAAGTACAAGGCACACACCCACACACCTTTGGAAGTGTGGCCTATACACCCACAGTTCTATGGATGCTCTTGGAGGGAAGTGCTGAATTAGCTTCCCCTAAGGGAAGGCAAACAGTTCTATCTGACAATGGATGTTGCTACTTTTCCTGGTCCTCAAAATGTTCTTCTGCTTTTGCATCCATTCAGGGAAATACTTACTGAGTATGCTAAGGTTGCGCTAGGTATAAGGGACAATGAAACATGCAGGGTTTTTGCCTTGAAGAAGGAAACTAACAGTAGTGTTATGTTGCTATATGCAAGATATTCTGTTATTCTCTCTGCATATGTTTTCTACTCAACACTTAACACAGTGAGGTGGTAGCTGTTATCACCACTTTACAGCAGAGGGCATTGAAACTGTCATAGAATCTGAATTTTCTCCAGATCATTCAGCAAATACATGGCAGAATCTTGATTCAAAACCGGGTCTGCCTGAACCTACACCCAAGCTTCTTTCCACCAACACCACTTAATGCTAGCCTGCAACAGTGGGTTTCTTCCAGCTGTGCAAATGTCCCATCAGTTGATATTCTCTGTAAGAGCATTAAACTACCACTACAGTCACAAAGAAAAACCTTCCACCCTTCCACAAATGAATCCCTATCTAGATTACATTTCTACATAATAGCAGCCTAATAGATTGGGATGATATGTTCATTAGACAAAGTGGCCCTGGTGTGTGAGTTGCCTAATCCTTGGTGTCAAACCACAAGTACACAAGCAAGTATAAGAAAATTAAAATACATGGATCCTAAGTCCAATTTACCTACGCTAGAAGCACTCAGTTGCTATAGTGATCATTATAGCAGGTCAAGAACTTTATGGAAGTGAGTTCAATTAAAATATATGCAAATGTACAACAGAAAACGATTTCTACATATTTTTCCAGAAATACTTAGGCAAGTCTTCTTTTTCAATGATGGAAACTCAAAGCACCAGACAAGGGTAGACCAATCCTGAGATCGTGCACTAAGGATGAGTAAGAAAGGGCTCATTAAGCAGGTAGCACCTGACAGGATGATCACTCACTTAAGAGAAAGAAACACAAACAAAACCAATGAACTTGTGAGGTCTCTACAGGTCGTCACTGATAACAGCTTCTGATATCTGTAGGAATCACCTGCCTTTGCTCCTCCCTTCATTCTTCCATTTGATTACTGAGTTTTGTCCATGTCTCTTTTATCAACCCCTACCTGCAGTTGGGTAGCAATACCCTCACATCTGGATCTGCCTGTTCGAGCTGCTAACTTGAACTTAGTCTCCTTCTAACTCTAAGTCCTCTTTTCCCAGATAAATTATATTTGTATATGACTTTCACAGGGTTGCTATTCTGCTAAAAAAAAATCTTTCATGGCTCTGCATTTCCTCATGAATCTAGTTGAAACTACCTCAGTTTCCCTCCTCTACTGCTCTCCAATTCCACTCTTCTTGGCAGTTAGGTTACTTGTGTCATGGTCTCCTAAGGGTGCCATATTCATCCCTCGTTATGTCTCTGCTTGAATAATGAGCGTTCTCTTTACGTTACTCCTTTTCTTATCCAAGGCCTAGGTCAAGTATCTCTTAGAGAAAGACCATGATATTCTCCCTAAGTCCAACCCTTTCTTTTTCTTTCTTTCTTTCTTTCTTTCTTTCTTTCTTTCTTTCTTTCTTTCTTTCTTCCTTCCTTCCTTCCTTCCTCTTTCTTTCTTTCAGATGTGGAGTACAATCCAGGGTTAGTTACATAAGTGGTCACCATACAGTTAAAATTTGGGCCTCCCATTGGTCCTCACTTTGCCTGGTTTAGGGCCAGGTACCCATATTAGCATTATGTGTCTCTACCATTCCCCTCCTGGCAGTGATCCACTACTGCCAATCTCTTTCATGTAATGTTATGATAAATGTTCAAGGTTGACTTATGAATAAGAACATGTGGTACCCAGTTCTTTGTTTCTATGATAGCTCACGGAGTATGATAAGACTCTAAATCCATTCAAGTTGCTGTGAAGTCCATAATTTTGTCCTTCTTTATGATTGCATAATATTTCATCATGTATATGTACCACATTTTTTTTTATCCAGTTCACTTTCAATGAACAGTGCAGTTGGTTCCACGTTTTTGCTATTGTGAATAGTGTTGCAATAAACATGCATGTGCAGGTATCTTTTTTTGTAGGATGATTTGAGTTTCTGTGAGTATATTCCCAGAAGGGGGATTGCTGGGTCACATGAAAGGTCAATTTTTAATTTTTTTGAAATCCCCACATTGTTTTCCACAGAGGTTGTACTTGTTTACACTCCCACCAAAAGTGTGGAAGTGTTCCCTTTTCCCTGCATCCTCTCCAGCATCTGTCATTTTTTGAGTTATTAATGATGGCCATCCTGACTGGAGTTAGGTGGTATCTCAGAGTGGTTTTGATTTGCATTTCTTTGATGATTAGTGAGGCTGAGCATTTTTTCATGTATCTGTTCAGCCCTTAACTTTAGAAAACACACAAGTTGTTTCTCACAGTAGGGCACATAATTAATGCTTCACTTGTGTTTTTCTATTGTCCCCAACTGTTTTAGGGTGGCTTTGGGTGCAATTATCATGTTTTATGTGCTGGAAGTACGTGTGTGTATGTGTGTGTGTGTGTGTGTGTGTGCATATGCGAGTGCGCATGTGTGCCTACAGTTAATTATTTATTTTATCAATCATGGGCTGTTAACCAAATCTCAACCAAATATTTGAGAATTCTCATGAATGATAATTTACATTGATTTGACATCAATTTAAATATTCCTAGAACATTTAATTACATATTTTAATAAATTAGTTTTTTTAAAAAGTAGGCTAGTTTTCCTATATTATTCCCCAAAGGAGATATAAGAAAAGGTTAAAGATTTTGTCACGTAGCTCTCATTTTAAAGAAACAACACAATAGTTTTCTCATTTTAAAGAAACAACACAATAACCAAGACTGAAGTTTCTAGAACAACTTGGTATTTTTCTTTATGAACATTCATTCATTCAATGAAGTAGTTCCAGAGGGCATGTTAGATGCCAGGAACTGTGTCAGTATCAAGGATACCAAGGATAATATTGGCTTTAAAGCTATTTGTGTATAGTTTCTATTAAGCCAAGAGGAAAATGCAACTTCATATGCTACCAGATATTCCAAAATCTAGTAATAGCTGAATAAGGTTGAGGAACAAACTAGGTTGTCCTGATAAAGAACTTGTTTCAGTCCATTTTGATTTCCATTCCAACCTCTGTCATGGATCCAAGTTTCACTAAGATTGCTCAGAGCTGCTAAATTATCACAGATCACAAATTATCTTTCCTTTTTTATTTTTATTTTTTCATTTTTTGTATGTTGGGGAATTATGATTGCAGATGGCTTTCAGGGTAGAGATTGGAAAAGTCAGTACACTGAGCCTTCAAATTTCAGTGTGGGAAGTAAAGTTTTTCTGCTTTTTAATGAATTCTTGGACAACCCAATGGCTTTGCTCCAAAAATGTCCTGCTGGAGTGGAGGATTATCTTACATGGGTCATTACACTTCCAAGCTCTAAGTCTCAGAATGAGCATTAAATTAAAATTCCCTGCACCTAGTAGGCAGAACATTGTGACACTGAAAAGATGTGAAAGTGCTAAGTGAATTCTGAGCAATAATATTATCACCACTGCATATTTATTGAGTTCAACAGGGTACTAAGTACTGTACAGACAGATAATACAAGCAGTCTATTTAAAAAAAACCCAGCAATAGTCTTATAAGAACTCTCCCATTCATCTGCTTTAGGAATAGACACTGTAACTAGGCTTGTTAGAAATAGGCTCTTCTTTTCAAGAGTAGCCACAAGGTTCTCTATGCTTTTGTTTGATTTGAAAGTGGCCGATTTTCTACAGTTACCATTTATGAATGTGGCCAAGTCTCCCAATTTCAAAATTACCATAAGAATGCTGCAGGCATTAGACTGAAGAAACTTCCTCCCCTTGCATCTGGAAATTACAAACTGCGTTTTCTGGGAAATCTCATATAAATTCGTTGTTAAATATTATATACATACTATTATGTTTTTGCTTCAACTGGGAAAATATGCATTTTCAAAATTAATAATACTGGTTTTTTTAACTAGCCTTCAATTTTCTGAAAAGTGCAACATTTGAATCCAAAAAGAATTTGAATAGTTTAGTTTAAAATTAAAGAGTGCAAATATTGAAAGTTAAAGATAAAGCACATTTCCTATTTTTAAACAAATCTAGATATAAATAGAGAAAAAGAGTCAGTGTGCCCAATATGTATGTGTAAGAACCAATGTGCGTGTGGATGAACACAAGAATAACTCTGCACATCCAGAAATTAACTGAGCTTCAGAATCCCAACTTACTTTATTTAAATGCCAGTCCACCAGGGTTAAGGAAAAAAAGTCGAGCACTTTAAAGAAAATGGGTTATAAACTGTCACTGCTGAGTTTAGTGTTTTGACAACTTTGAAAGTAACTACAATGTAATTTCCCAAGTTGGTAGCTAAAATAATGGAACATCTGGATGCCACTGAAATGCATGACAATCAAGGAGAGAACAGAAAAGCAGCAGGAACAATGCTTTTCCCTCTGTTCATGATCCACTGCAGTCTGAACTCATCCTCCAAGCCTCCGTTGTGGCAATTAAGGGCAGCTCTCTTCTCAGAGTCACCCATCGTCCCTGAGATCTCGAGTCCATCTCTGGACTTCCTTATGGCTTCGCAGCTGTACTTTCCACTGGCTTTCCTTCTTAATCTGCTGTGTAAGACCTAACACCTGAACACCTGTGTATAGTGGCAAGCAATGCACGATGTCATTTATAAATTGGTCAGATTGATGATTTCAAACTCGTAAGCTGGGGATGGCCTCTGGAAACATACACATCTCCAGATATTAAGTAACTGCAGAGTCATGCATTCTGTCCTTCTGGGGGCACGTGACCCTATTGTGGATGACGATGAAGTTAAACTGTAAGAGGTCCAGATATATTTTGTCTTACCAACTGACAGTCTTATAGATGATGCTTCTTCTGTGGTTTCAGAGCTGGCCTTGTCATTTGTTAGGTGTCTCCAGTTACATATTTTTGTCCTTGGAAATACTGGCCTAGGCCTAGATAGATAAAGCTCTTCTCGGGAAGAACCAATTGTAAAGTTGAGTTGAGATTAGTTTTCTCCTTCCTCGGTCTAAGCACAGTGAAGAGAGGAGGTAAGAACATTTTTTCAGTTCAACTCACCCAGCACGTATTTAGAGTTTAATAAGTATAAACTCAGTGCCAGAAAGAAAACAAAAACAGTCATTAAGGACTTTGTAATCTATGGTCTCATAACAGGCTCATATTCATGAATTATATATTTCCTTACATTTTACCCTCAAAAAGGGATATTGTATAGAAGCATATTACTATTCTTACCCTCCTTCACTAAAAACCACATTTCAAGGTTATCTAAAAGAGGGGCTTTTCCGAGTAGAGAGGTGACTTATTCTTGGCATGCACATGCGAGTCTGTGCAGAGGCCTTAACAGCTCTGTGCTGGAGCCCCCAGGGGGTGTAAAGCAAGTCAGCGCTGCCCTTCCCTCTCCTGGCTCTACTTGCATTGTCTGATGGGGTTTTGCTTTTAAACATGGGAAGGTGTATTTGCCCTCTCAAACCATGTCAAGCCTCAGTTACAGTTCGATTTGAATTATTTACCTTTTTTTACATTATCATTTGTCACCAGTAGAGAATGTAAATATCACTTGCATGCCCACATTTGGCAACTGTTTACCCAGATCTTTAATTTGGGACTTAAATAGTCCATCATCTAGTAAATGATTTCTAAGGTACCATTTAGCTCTGAAATTTTACGAATCTGTAGGATTTGTACTTTTGTGAAAGGATGCTTACAATATATCATTTTGCCTTTAGTAAGAAAATGTTACAAGGTAGTATGTGAATCTACACTGGAAGGAGGGTGTAGTTTGTATTTGCTGGTAACCTGTTCAGATGTCTAAGGTTACATATTTAGGCTACATGCTTGGGTTTCTGACATCATTTTTCAAATGATATGAATTAATATGCAGTAATCTTTTTGCCAAGCATTTCAGAGATATTTAAATACAAATTTTCTTACACCGTATGGTTTTTCCTTCAATAAATGAATGCTATAAGGTAGAATATTGTAACTCCAGCCAAGGGATGTGTGTAGTCTGAGAAAATGTCTGAAACAATCTGCTAAATTACATTACATGATGCCCAAGGTCTTTCTTTCAGCTGATCCACAGGCAGAAAAGAGGATCAGTAAGTGGCCTGAAAGTGGGCACAAGACCAACATTACAAAAGTGTGAAGAGGGGTTCTGGGAGGTGAGGCTGTACCCATGCAGCCCTCTAGAAAAAGCAATGGATGGGCCCCAACTTAAGGTCATTGCAAACCCTACCACAGAGTTCCACTTAATGAAATCACATGCAACTAAAAAAAATAACATACTGAATGTGAATTCATTGACATAGAAAATTGTCCACTATAAATCAATAAAACAAAATGTTATAAAACAACACATATAGTATTACTATAATGTTTTGGCAAACTTTATGCAGGATTATATGAAATATATATGCATATATATGTAAATACAAAAGAGTTCTGAAGGATTATATACCAAAATGTAAAAAGCGATCATGATTGAATGGGTAAATTATGGGTGTTATCACATTTTTCTTATTTGCTTATCTTGATGTTTTTCTCTCTGTGTCTCTGTTTTTTTACAGTGACATGTATTATATATTGTGTTTCTGGTACACCATAGTTATATGGTTCTGTAATTAGAAATTATTGTGTTTTTCAAAAATTCTACTATAGGCACTATGTAATTTCTAGAAAAACAGCTTTGGAATAGACTTTAATTTTCTCTCTCTCACTGAGGCATATACACACATGCTTTAAACCATTAGAAATCAGGTTCACTCTTCCTTACATGTTGATGTCCTTGTGCTATGACAGGAACTTTTAAATGACTTGCTCCTGGAAGCATCATTTCTGAAGATGGGTAATGGTTCTGTGCAGGTATCTAAAGCACACATCATGGGTCTGTCACGGCCTGTAATTTTTTATTCAGAGATGGAGCAAGCATGCCCTGGCTACCACTGATAGAGACAGAACAACATCTTCTGCTGTAAAAATGCTAAATAAAAAAGCCATCATGTTCACTGGCTAAAACCAAACAAGCGCACCTTCATTCCTGCATACCTTGAGAGTCCATCCGCTGCTGTCTAGGTTTTCCTGCTGGCAAAGCTATATAATGTTGATTTAAATTTAACTGCAGCTTTTCTGACTTCTCCTTTGCCTAAGGAGAAGAGGTTCTCAGGCCTTTGAATGGTAGCGCTGGGACATGTAAGGTAAGATGCTGTCAAACTTACTCTCAGCCGGGCTCGGTGGCTCAGCCTGTAATCCCGCGCCTTGGGAGGCTGAGGTGAGTGGATTGCCTGAGCCCGCGGGTTCGAGACCCGCCTGGGCAGGCGAAACCTCATCTCTACAATAAATAAAAAAATCAGCCGGGCGTG
>CAUYQG010255317.1:0-17497 GCA_963574415.1 Tarsius wallacei
TACAACAGAAAGTAGCTACTGCATGCCACATGCAAAGTTAGTCACCTGCCCCCTGTGCAGTACTGAACCAATCCCCAAGCAGGTTTTAGATTTAGGTGAAATGGGTATCAAAGGGAGGCCCAAATTTTATGTGCACAATGACCATTTGTGTACCTAATCCTAAATAAATCCTAATCCTAAATTGTACCCCACATCTTTAAAATAAAATGAAATAAAAAATAAATAAATATTTAAATTAAAATTTTCCATTTAATTTAATTCCATTTTAATTTAAATATTTAAATTTAACATTTTGTGACAAATAAATGGACATAATTCTCAACTTAAATTTAATATTGGTAAAACATTATTGGTCTCAATCTTTCCTATAAGTGTATTATAATGATAAATCTTCTTAACGTTTGGATCTCTGTGGTATCAAGGTTGAAAAGAGAGAGTGTATACCCGAATAGAAATCATTTGTGGCGTGCATTTACACAGATTGTCTGAGGAGAGCAGCTGTGGCTGTGCTCTTAATGATCAGAACTCAGCTACAGTAACATGAAAAAATATTACTCAATGTATAATAATAATTGCTAATACTTCTCCAGGTTTTATGGTATACTTTCTTATTTGATCATTATACATAATATTAGAATGTTTGAAAATCATTACCCCTTACAAAGAAACTTGCAAGACACAGAAACTTGAAACTTGCAAGACACAGAAACTTTAGGAAATATTTTGGTAGAGGACAAGGTTAAAAACTGTAAGGAAAAAAAAAAGCAATTAATGATAAGATATTGTCGACCATTACTTTGTCTCAGTACATATTTCCAAGTGAAATAAATCTCATGATATCATCACATCTGTATGTATGTATAAAATACAGTAAGACAAAACTGAGTATGCTCATAAAGAGGCACTGTTTAGGGAGATATTGCTAATAATAATTATTTTTATTATGTTTAGGTTTTTAATTTTTTTTTTTGTACAGTCAGGATCTTGCTACATTGCCCAGGTTAGCTTCAAGTGATACTCCCTCCTTACCCTCTCAATGTATTGGGATTATAGGCGTGACCAACAGAAACTGGGTATAATTACTTTTTTCAAAAGTCAGTAAATTTTTCTATCCTAAAATAAAAAGTTGTCACTTTTACTCATTTACTAATGGATCATTTTGGAATTGCTGTTTAAATGAATGAGGAAATGATAGATAGAATTTAAAAATTTTCCATCCTTCATATTTTACATAATAAACAAAACATTCACCTGATTAAAAATTTGTTATTCAAAAGAGTTATACAATGAAAGTAACTTTTTTCTCCCTTGACTGCTTATTCCATAGGTTCCTTTCCAGAGACAGCTGATATTAATTTCATATAAGTTTTCCAGAAATATTCTATGCATTCACAATAAGCAAAATTTCATGATCCATTATGTATAAACAATGTTTTATCTTTATATATCCTTGGATTAACATATTATACTCACAGTTTGACAACTTACTTTTGATCCCTTAATATTTCTTAGACATTATCTGATAACAACATGTTATAATTCTACTCACTTTTTAAAATAAAGGTACAGCATTATATCATGTGAGTATATATGAGCATTCATTGTCAGGTATATAACTTGTTTCCATTGTTCTCAGCAATGATAATCTTCTGCAATCAGCATTTTTTCCATATATATTTGTACCCAAGTGGATGCATATCTGTAGAATAAGTTCCTAAATGCAAGGGTGCTGTTTTATTTTTAAAATATTAATTTTGATAAGTATTGGCCAAGTTGCTTTTCAGACAGATATTTTATCAAATAATATTTGAAGTTGAAAACTAATTTAAAGTTTATGCTTACTCTCTCAAAAACTTAGTGTCTATAGCACTCATCTGTCACTTAGCCTAGTTGACTTTATTTTTATTTATTTAATTTATTTTTGAGACGGGATCTCACTGTATTTCCTAGGCTGGTTTTGAACTCCTGGCCTCAAGCAATTCTCCCCCCCCCGAAGCCTCCCAAAGTGCTGGGATCGTACCTGGCACTAGGTGACTTTAAATTTATTTTGGTTTTTCAAATAAAAGGTCCTTGAAGACTGCTATTTTGTCTTCTATCTTTTGGTGTTCCTGACACTAAGTAATGAGCTATGCCTTGGAGAAAGTGCCATTTAAAACTCCTCTAACTGGTAACTTGACATTGCTACTTGATCATCAGGCATAAATGAATAAACTTCAGTGTTGTTTCAATTTGTTTTTTATACTAGTAAGTTATTGTAAAGCCTGGCATTTGAACAGAAATGGAAGATGAATAACTAATACAAATAGTTGAGTTTTGTGTGATATCACAGGTGATGATGCTTTTATATTATTATTTCATTAACTCTATTTTTGAAGACTGTTTTTTGAATAGCTGTGATTCTTTTTATTTTTTTTATTTGGTTATCTCTGTTTCTTAGATTAGTTTTTCTTCTCTAGAATTTATGTACTTGACTTTTCAGATTATATTATTACCCTTCTCTCCAACTTAAAATTTAAAAAATGAAAATAAAACAACAGCATCCTATCAGAGATATGTTGTAATTTGAGCACAGGAAGAAGGACAGATGGACAAATGATAGGTACTGTGACACAAACGCAGACCATAAATGCAGCAGTTTGCGATGACAAATAGCTCTCTAATGCAGCTCATTTAAATATGAAGGCCAGGTTATTGCAATAAGCCAAAAACCATTTAAAATCATTTTAAAGAAAAAAATCAAATCTCTCCTTGGGTAGATGCAGGCTGTATTCTTAGACTTTGAAAATCAGGCTTAGGGGCTAATGTTATTTAGTGGTGATTGGAACAGAGTGTCACTTTGCGACACTCCAGGACCAGTAGCCTCAGGGTGTCACGAGATTTCACGCTGGCTCAATAAAGTAGAATAATTCTAGATGATACCTCTGAACTATTCTGGAAAGTTAGCTTTCTAATGAGAACTTAGCTCCTGAAAGAAGCACTTGGCTAAATAACAACAGATTTTTCTACCTTTGCAAAGAGTAATTTCTTTTTTTTTTTTTTGACCAGCATTTAAACTTAATCATTTACAGTTCGGAAATTATCAGCATACGTAAAAATGAGGAGGAAAGGCAGAGAAGCAGTGAGAAAAATGTGGTTAATAGAATCATTTAGCTATAATGGCCATGCCAAATGTGGGTAATATTTAGAAAAAAATACACACAACATTGAGGAAATTAGTTTTTGATATAGATATGTCAGCATTGGCTCTGTAATGCACTGACAGTTTGAAATGTTTCTTGGAGAAAGGACTGACAGATTCTGCTTGAAAACCAATGTAAAATGACTCAGTCTGAATGATAGTTTCTATTCTGCTTGAGTATTAGTTGTTCATTACCTTGTAGGTAATGAACAACTAATACTCAACAAAAGTACCAAAACCAACACCAAATACTGCTCAAAGACTCAGAAAGCATTCATTTACTCAATATATATTTACTAAAGTCCAGGAGATATGAGAACAAACAAGACTAATAAGACCACTACTTTTATCAAAATCATAGTTTAGTTGGGAGACATAGATGAATGAAGAGAACATATACGTTCATGATGTAATTCAGATAGTGCTAAGTTCTAAGGAGAAAACAAAACAAATCAGAGTGATGTGATAGAATGTTCTTGGTGTGTGGATGTTTTTGGGAGGGTCAGCATTAGTCAGGGAAGGCATCCTAGAGGAGGAAACACTTGTGCCAAAACCTGAATGAGGAGATGTCGTCTGCCACATTAAGATTTGGAGGAAGGGCATTCTGCACAAAGAGACACCAGGTGCCAAGTCCTGGAAATGGTAAAGAGGGTGTTGTCTCCACACAGAAGAAGGCACACCAGAATGGTGAGGACAGAAGAGGCTATTGTGGAAGATGAGGTGGGAGAGAGAGAGAGAGAGAGAGAGAGAGAGAGAGAGAGAGAGAGAGAGAGAGAGAGAGAGAGAGAGAGAAATAGAGACTGAGAGAGAGAGAGAGAGAGGAGACCTGATCAGCATGGCCTTGAAGTTATAGCATAATAGACTTTTGTTCTAAGTATAAGAAGCTATTGCAGCATTTTAAGCAGAGAAATGAAATAATATTCATAATTTCAAACATTCACATTCTCAACTAGATAACAATTAAATTGAAGATGGCCAAATTTTGAAGAGGGGAGACCGGGGGAAGTTGTTGTGGTAGCACAGGTGTTTGACAACAGTGGTGGGATTAGGTTGGTTTTACTAGAGATGGTACAAAGTGATTAGATTCTAGATGTAGTTTAGGAGAAGGGTCTCCTTGCTGAGGGTTTGAAGATAGGGAATGAGAGAGAGGAGTCAAGCATCCTCCTAGGATTTTATCTTGAGCAACTGGAGATAGAAGTACATTCACTGAGAGAAGCTTGAGGGAGACCAGTTTATAGGGGAGGAAATTAGAAGTTTTATTCTGGGCATGTTAAGTTTAAGATGCTTGTGAGATGTCTAAAAGGTTCTTGACTACATGGCTATCAGTAGTCTGAGCAAACTCAAGAATTCTGTGGGCAGTCAGAATGATTATCTTTTTCTTGCTGTCCTACCCATTCCTAGATTGAGGCAAAATTTAAAAATAAATTCATTTATTCATTCATTCAACAAATGTTAATTAAACATTTATGTTATAACCATTTATGCTAGGTACTGTTTTAGCAAATGTGTTCTAGCAAAATAAACAAGTTCTGTTTTGTATTAAAGTTTTTTTTTCTCTCTTTCAAGTTGAATTTCAAGAGTGTGGGTGAAAACTGAATGACTCATTTCCGTTCTTTGCTAGCTAGGCCAAGGCTGGCAGTGTGGTCTCTGTTGCCTCACTCTTCTCTGGTATTCAGTAGAAACATTCAGAAATAGACTTAGTAGTGGCCTGAATATACAATGTCACCTGCCAAAGTCCTTGCATACAAAAGTAATTAATACAAAATGAATGGCACAATTTAACACATATTTCCCCCCACTTATTCATCCTATGCTTTTATTCCTCTATCATTTATTATTTCATAAAGTACCAGAATAAAATAAATGTCTTTGAGCTTGTGATGATTACTAGAAATGGTTAGATATAGAAATAATTCTGCTTAAGTCTGCCAAAAAAAACAAAAAACAAAAAAAAAACCCCAAAGTTTCTTAGTAATTGGTTATTGTAGCCTTCTTAGAATTTCATTAGGGACAAATTGAGGTTTCTGAATTGAAGATATTACCTGGTGCTTTTCAACATTGACAGGTAGATTTTGATACCACTTGCTTAATGTAGGAACATTTCCTGTTTTTCTTTTGTGTAACTCTGAACCAAAGAGAAAAGCAAGGATTAAAATAACTTTTCATGTGCTTTGGAATTCTAATTAAAATTCAGGCAAACCAAATTTGATACTATAAAATAGAGTCAATCTGACCACTCAGCTTCACCTAATATTCCCACCTCACCCTTCCTTAAAACTGGTTCCTCCAGTCTGCATCCAAATGATGCCATCATCAGAGTGAGTTGTGCCAAACTGAGATTACTGTATGCCATAGTCATCGTCTGGTTTCCTGTCTGGTGAAGAAGTATTTCATGGTGGTTAATAGCATTGGCTTTAGTCAATTAGACTGGGATATGAATTCTGGAGTTGATTTGTTCCTTGGGTGGATGACCTAGGGCAAAACACTTATTCTCTTTGTACCTCAATTTCCTCCTCCATGTTTATGTGTGTGACTTAAATGATCTATTGTAGGTAAAGTCCCAAGCACAGGCCTGTCACAAGGTAGTCATCTGTTTATACATCTAAAAATGATATGAATGACAAGCACTGTTCTAAGCTCTGAGATGAGCAAGGACACAGACAAATTCCTTGCCTTCATGGACTTTATATTTGGGCAGTTCATAATCCAACTCCGTTTCTTATTTTCTTTGTCCACGATAGCTCTGGGCAAAATAGTCATGTAGCAAAAAATGGGCATTTTTATCAGATTCTTCCCTTTATGCATGTGATAGCCAGAGTCCACTCTGCCCACCTCCAGCTCCATCTATCCCCCACCTTGGGCGTCTTTCCAAGTAGGCACACTCACCTGCCTACTCTGGACTCAGTTCCCTCCTTCTCAGTCACACAAGGCAACTGATCACATGTTTCTAATAACAGGCATAGATCTAAGAGATAGTCCTTTGAGGGCTTTGCTTAGCTCCCTAAAAATGAGTTTCTGGAAGTAGAAGGCTGTAATCTGTGGAATGTTTGAGAAGGGAGAGGTTTTGAGAGTTTGTGAGGTCCTACTGTGTCTACAGCATCATTAGTTTTTATTGAACATAGGCTATAAAATGACTTTTTCCATCTTTCCCCTATCTCCTTGTGCTCTTCCATTTTCCTCTCTTTCTTTCTTCCTTTTTTTCTCCTGCTTCTCCCTTTCCCATGTTTGTGTCATTCGTTTGCATTACATGGAATATAAGTTGTCTCAAAGCCAAGTTAAGTACCACATCATCCATGAGACCTTCCTCTCCCTTCCTGATTGAAAGAAACGTTTTCCTCTATACATACCTGGCCAGTCTTTCCAGTGTTGTCTGCTTACTGCTTATTTTTCTCTTATTTCTCTTCATTCAGACTTCATTAGGGGTAAATCCAAGAGGATAGCTGAGAACTGGAGGAAGTGAGAGCCTTTCTGAGGGCCAGCAAGGTCCTCCCCTCCCTCCTTCCTTTCTAGATTAAAAAAAATGTTTTAAGCCCAAACTATGTGTTAATATTGTTGAATAAGTAATAATACTTAAAACATTTTTGTTTAAATTTATTTCAGAGTTATGGGGTACCTGTGAGGATTTTTCTATAGAGGAAAATTGTGTAAAGGCAAGGTTTGGACTTCTGGCAAGCCCTTTCCCTCCTCACCCCTCCCCCAGTAGTGAGCACCTCTGATATAGTAGAAACCTATGGGGGATACATTCCAAGACCCCCAGTGGCTGCCTGGAACCACAGATAGTCCCAAGTCCAATATGTATTATTCATTTTTGATCTGATAACATAGATGGCTACTAGGTGACTGATGGGCAGGAGTGTATTGTGGATATGCTGGATAACTGGATGATTCATGTCCTGGGTGGGACAGAGTGGGCTGGCAGGAGATTCATCACACTATTCAGAACGGTGTGCAGTTAAAAACTTATGAATTGCTTATTCCTGAAAATTTCCATTTAATATTTTTGGACTGGGACTGTGGAACTGAAACTGCAGAAAGCAAAACCATGGATAAGGCGGGACTGCTGCACATAAATGACAATGCAATATAATTGTACTATTCACAGGATTACATGGGATCTTATTTAAAAAGTAATTTGTGATACACTAAATAGGTATCTGGTAATAGGCTATTAAAGTTTTATGATGAGGCCAGATGCGGTGGCTCATGCCTATAATCTCAGCACTTTGGGAAGCCAAGATCAGAGGATTGCTTGAGTCCAAAAGTTTGAGACCAGCTTGGACAGCATAGCAAGACTTTATCTCTACCAAAAAAAAAAAAAATAGCTGAGTGTTGTGGTGCATGTCTGTGGTCCCAGCTACTTGGGAGGTTGAGGCAGGAGGCTCACTTAAGCTCAGGAAGTCAATGCTGCGGTGAGCCGTGATCATGCCACTGTACTCCAGGGACAGAGTGACACTATGAATCAAAAAAAAAAAAGTTGTCTGATGAACAAGATCTTAAGTGTATACCAAATATTTCATCTAAAAATGGATATGGACAGATGATTAGATGTTTATTTTGAGGTCTTTTTGAGTAAGATTCAGGGTGAATGGTTCTTTGGTCCCTATGATATGTCCTGTGTGGGCAGTGGTAGATGTGGATAAAATCAGTAACCAAAACATTAGTTGGATAAAAAAATGAGGATGGTCATAGGAGGATATGAATTTGCAGGGATAGAATTCTGGAGAATAACTGAAGTCATCTTTGGGAGCGCATATTAGCGCAGGGTCTGCCACAGAGCTTGACTGCTTTGGGGTTTCACAGAATCAGGGAGGCAGAGACCCTAGAGATCCAGAACGAATGCCTTCTCAGAGGAGGACTGAATTTTCATAGTGGTAAAGGAATCAAAGGAGAGTCCTGGTGAGAACCCAGAGGAGATGTAAGGGCTTAACATCTTTGGTGGATGTTCTATGGAGCATGGTTACTCACAATCCCTTTCTTTGAGACCCGATTCCCTATGTAGGACTGATAATGGGCAACCCTAAGTAACTGGTGACCCCCCTTACCAGAAAACTGCGCTGCAAAGAGAAGGAAGAGAGCAGAGAAATTGTGCAGTGAGAAGCAGAAACTAGAAACCCTGAGAACCTTGAGAGAGTAAATGAGTTGTCTCAGTTCCTTAACGACTACAGTTCCCATGACTCATGTGGGTACTTTGCTACAGTTTCTGTGGATCTGCAGCAGCAGTATTTGAAGGTCCCTCACTTTATATTCTACAAGTAGGTCACTCTTTTTTTTTTTTTTTTCAATGCGAAGAGTCTTGTTTAGGATAATAACGAATATGCTGGTTGAAAGTTGATGGCCTCTAGTGTGAGAACATAAGCTCTTAGTCACAGATGTAGGTAGAACTATACTTGTTTCCTCACCCCCGTAAACATAGTTGCTAGTTACCTATTGCTAGTAAGAAAGGCACTCTTCAGACAGTTGGGTTAGAAGTAAGATAAGAAAGGAGAGAATTTTTAAAGAGGCCTAGATATAGATTGATGGGTGTATTGTTTAGTGTAAAAGCAAAGGTATTGAAATAATGAGACCCCTTCAGTACAATGGCTTAAATAAGATGAAAGTTTATCTGTCTCTTTTGTTACAGTCACAGTAATAAATGAGTTCTTCTCCTTGAAGTCAGTTGAGTCAATTGTCCTTGTCTACATGGTCAACAGTACCATGATCATGCTGCAACCTGTAGGAATAGGATAAGAGCAGGGGGCGTGTTACCAAAGACAGTCAACCCAAACACGGATTTATCACACGCTACTTACAATCATATCCCTTTGGCCAAAGCTCAGTTACTTGACCCTACTAGCTGCAAGAATGCTGACTAAAGTACTTTTGAGCTCTGTGTCCTCACACACAGCTAAGATGCTGGTAGTGTTCCATCATTACGAGAAAGAAGGGACAACAATGATCTTGTGGTTTCAGGGGACCAGGCAGAGACTTTGCAGAGAGCATGAGTCTCGCTGGAGCAACAGGTCCAGAAAGATCAACATGATTTGTTTTCTCCTCTCCCTCTAGTATCGACCAGAGTTGGGTTTTTATTCATTTATTTGTTGATAATTTCAATTCACTCATTTATTTGTAAATTTGTTATGTGTGTCATTTGTTGTATTTGTTGCAAAACACTTTGTATCTATAATTCACTGAAAGATAATAAAAAATTAAAATTGTTAATTTGCTTTTATAGGACCATTTATAGTTTTTAAAAAATTAATTTTATTTTATTTTAAAGTTGTGGGGTACAAGTCGGGATTGTGCACATAAGTGGTTTTATAGGGTTTTAGAGGGGAGTCATAAACTTTCTAAACAATAACAACAAAAATAGGCCAGTTACTGCTGATCTCTCTCTCTGGATATACCAGCAAAGAAAATGTGTTTCACTCTGATAAGCCTCTGTGGATCAGAAATAGCTATTTTAAAGCAGAAAGAAATGCCAGATAGTGACTCAGGTGGAGGATAAGTGTGGAATATGTGAGACAAACTTTTATAATTTATTTAATTCTTCAGAAACAGTTGTGCAACAACTCTGCAGGAGGTCGCGGTAGAGCAAGCATTTATCAAGTGCAATAAAGACAATCAGACAGAACAAAGCATAAGAGGGACACAAGAAAAAAAACTGAAGGTATTTATTCTTTTATAAGTAATGTGTCAAATAATACTTTAATGCCACATAAATAAATGACTGCAGTAGTGTGTGCCTATAGTCCCAACACTTTGGGAGGCTGAGGCAGGAGGGTTGCTTAAGACCATGAGTTTGAGACCATTCTGGGCAACATAGCTAGACCCCATCTCTACAAAAAAAAAATCAGGCAAATTAGCTGCTTGTAGTGGTGGACACCTGTAGTTCCAGCTACTCGGGAAGCTGAGGCAGGAAGATCACTTGTGCCCAGGAGTTTGAGGCTGCAGTGAGTACCACTGCACTCCAGTCTGGACTATAGAATGAGAGCCTGTCTATAAAAATAAATGCCACATTAAAAAATAACCTGACTTTAAGTCAGCAAACCCTCAATATTTTTTGCATTTGTTAATTTTTTTCGAGATTAGGTTTGTGAGTGAGGAGCAGAAGAATCAACATATTTTGCTGTGATCTCTACTTCTAGGGTCTTATTGTCCCAGTGTGGCTAAGCCCCAGTGTGGGTATAACAAGGCTGTGAGATCTACAGCCTCTAATCAGATGTGACTTGCTTTAGATAGGATTTGGATAAAAAAGATTCCCTGTGAGAGGTCATAAGGCCAAAATTTTGGGAAGAGCTTGGAAAGACTAGGGCTGCTGAGGAGAATGAATGAGAGAACCACTTTAGTTATAGTGCCTGTCATCTTTCACAACAAATCTGAAAACTGGCTTCTTGGAATTTATCCGGATCTCCAGGTGTGTGGCTGTTCTAATATCTAATTCTTTCCTGTCTTCTTGGCCTTGTCGACATAGGTGGAACTGAACTATGGCTTCAACCTTAGCGTTGACCTTAGCATTTAGCATTTAGTATTTGAAGCATGTTTCCCTTGCAGCATGCTTCATTCATTCCAGGTACAACCTTGGGATTTCCTGCACCTGAGCTTTCTCCGGGCCTGACCCACTTATTTACCTGACTGTTGTTGTCAGCCCTAGCCTTACCTGAGATTTTCCAAGCCTGTTTTTTACCCTCTTTTTTATGAACTGTCAAGTTTACCTGACAGCATAAATGGTCATACACTCATTTCAATTGTGTAGAACAGACCTGCAAATGGTACAAGAGGCCTGGTATGATGGCTCATGCCTAAAATACCAGCACTTTGGGAGGCCAAGGCGGGAGGAATGCTTGAAGTCAGGAGTTCGAGAACAGCCTGGACAACACATAGCAGGACTTTGTCTGTTAAAAAAAAAAAATTAGTCAGTCATGGTGGCACTCGTCTGTGGTCTCAGCTACTTGGGGGACTGAGGGAGAAGGATTGCCTGAGCCTAGGAGCCTGAGGCTGTAGTGACACTTGATTGTGCCACTCTACTCCAGTCTGGGCGACAGAGTGAGAACTTGTCTCAAAAAAAAAAAAGGTACAGGAAGTCAGAAGAGATTGATCACCAGGAATTAGGAATTTGAGGTAAGGAAGCAGGGTGGAAGCAAGGTCTGAGCAAGGCCTGAGCTGAGATGTGTTCATGTCTGAATAACACCTTTGTGGTGCCATGGGGCGAGAACAGCAGAGAACATAGTACTGGGTGAGGAGGAAGCACTTGGCAGAGTGTGTTGAGCTGCCCTAGGGCTGAACCCTAGTTCTTGTCTCCGGATACCTGTGTGAGCTTCCTGCTTCCAATTTTGGATACCCAGGATGACAGCATTTGAACTTCCTTGTTGACAGGCTTTCAGAGGCTTGTGAGTGATTAGAAGCTTTACATATTTAGCCCCAAATCTGTTTATCAGAGCCTGTACCCTTTTTTTTTGTTGTTCATAAAATATTTGTTATTGACCCTCTATTTCTTGGAATTTCATTTTGTTCAGACCTGAGTAGGAGGTAGATGGGTGAAAACGGTGGGGAAGAAGAGCTTCTTTCAGTGGAGAAGCCAAAGACAATCCTACACAGTAGTACTTCTTTATCCAAGGAGGGTGTGTTCCAAAACCCTAGGGAATGTCTGAAACTGCAGATAGTACCAAGCCCTCTGTATACCATGTTTTTTTTTCCTATACAGACATACCCCATGATAAAGTTTAATTTATAAATTAGGCAGAGTAAGAGATTAACAAAAATAACTAATAATATAAAATAGAACAGTTAAAACAATATGCCAGCAACACTATTCTTGGGCTTTGGGGACTTTATTATGTAAAATAAGGGTCATTTGAACATAGGCGCTGGGATACTGTGATAGTTGAGTTAATAACAAAAATGGCTACCAAGTGATGCATGGGCAAGTGATGTGTAAAGCATGGGTACTCTGGATAGAAGAATGATTCACATCTCTGGTGGGACAGAGCTGGATGGCACAGGATTTCATCACATTACTCAGAACGGCACATAATTTAAAACTTAGGAACTGTTTATTTCTGGAATTTTCCATTTAATATTTTCAGACTATGGTTGACCATGGTTAACCAAAACCATAGAAAGCAAAACCATGGAGATGAGGGGGAAGTACTGTACTAAACTTTAAGGAATTTGAAGTCTTATTGGATAAGGTAAAACAAATATCGAGAAAATAACATCTATAAAAATACAAGATACCAAAAAATGCAAGGTATGAAATACGAATTGCATTAGAGCATTTAGTTTTACCATGTAATACCCACCCCCTTTTTTTACACTGTGATTTAATTAACTAAATTCCATTCTTCACAAAGGTACCACACTGATTATTTTAGAGCCCAATGTCCATATTTTAGCCATAGTTGAGCACACATATGGCACTCTCTAGATTAATTTTCTCAAATGTTCAACACTTGGACCCTAAAAGCCAGTCCTGTATTTGTTTTTCATGTTACATTTGCTAATGGGTGTTATTTCTGGAGTTAAAAAACTATTTGGCAGATCATAAGGATCCCTTTTAAACTAAAATTTGACAATGTCCTTTTAGCATATAATGTCAAACTCACGATGTGTGGAGATGTGGGAATGGAAAATGTCTTTCCGGGGAAAACACTGACACCTGGAAGGCTTCTGTCAACTTCCAACAAAAGCCAAAAAACTGCAGATCAGATGCTATGCAAATGTGTTTCTAGTTCCCATACACCAAGTACACTGTATCCTGTTATTTTGATACACATTGGAAAATAATTTTATTATTCATCTTAGGATATTTTCTTTCTACACGAATCTTTCTCAGAAAAGTTTCTCTGATAATCTTTTATATTATTATTTATTAAAAAGTAATTTAACTCTGGGATTTCCTGCTGTCATCTTTAGTGCACTTTAGGTCTCACTGATGCTACTTGTCATTTTCAGTTTTATCTTTCTTCTTGCTTCCTCTCTCCTATTTGACCGTGGACTCCTAGAAGTCAGTTTCCATGCTCATGTCACCCATTTCCTGTGTAAGGTCTTACTTAAAATTGATCCTCAAAGGAACAAATTGTGTTGTGGCATGATACTTTTCTATTTTGTACTGTAAACCCCTTGAAATTAGAACAGAAAATTTCATTTATAATTCCTAGCACTTGCTACATTCCTGAGTCCACAGAAGAACTCAGTTAATGGTTATTCCATAGAACAATGGGAATTGAGTACAAATGCTGCATTTTGTCTTGTATGCTTGTTTGTCTTAGTGCTTTCAGGAGGAGAAGAGTTGTGTTCAGACAAACCACAGGAACCACATGGAATGGTCTCTCTCGTCCTCATCCCAACAGGGGTAGCTAACAGATAATGAAACTCCAGAGAAATATTTATGACAAGTGCAAAATTTAAATGGTGCACAGGGGTAGGTTCTAAAGAGTAGTTATACTGTTTCTACATTTATGTTTTAGAGACAAGCATGATATAAACAAATTCATTAACATTATCAACTACAGCTTTCACAATTTGAAACCTCTTCACTGTTGTTATCTATGGCAGATGGAAGAGAGTTATTTAAAGATAATTATTTTTGTGATATTATGGGAACAATATCAATTGTGCTGAGGTTACCAACTGTCACACAGTTGAATCCACAGATGAATGAGAAAATTATACCAATGAATTATTACTGATGACCTTTTATAAATTATAATTCAAATAATCACGTATGGAAGAAAGTAACAGAAAAGGTTGCAAGAAAATGAGAAAAAATAAAAACAAACTAACAAAAGGCTCAATAATATAGAAAAGACGGTTTGAAATAAAGCAATGTAATTTTAGCTTTGTGATTTAATCAAACTTTCTGCAAAGATCTTGTCTACTTATTACACACATTACATAAACTTGTCCTAGTCTGTAAGCAGTTGATTTTTTGAATCTTTGTTGGAGATGGAATTAATAGCCACTTAACAGAGCTTCTAGTCATCTTTGCTGATGTCAGGAAGAAAAAAACATTATTTTTCATATATTTAGTGGCTAATTTTTAAAAAACACTGAAGAGGTATCTAGTAAATGAATTACAGAAGCAAGGCCTCTATATAAAAGTCAACTAAAGTTGGTATAAAAGGAAGGGTATTTTTAGAAACATGGATGCATGACAAGAAGACAACGTAACAAAGTATTCCAAGATTTCAAAAGGAAATCATATTAATTTGTTTTGAAATTAACCAAAATTTGTTTCAGATTTTTGGGAAGTGGGAAGCTGAGTTAATTTTGAGAAATCTCTTTTCTAACAATCATAGGTGATTGTTTAGATCATTAGACCATGAAGGAGTAGATTTTTTTAATGTTCAATCTGAATTTTGACAATAGGCATATCTATGTTCTTGAGTAATTATATTAATATTTTTAGTTTTAATTTTAATTTTAATTTTTTTGTTAGTTCTGGAAATGCATGTTTTTTCCCCAGTTTTATTAACATTGAATGGCAAAAGAGAGTAAGCAGTATTTATAAAATGTGTGTGGTGTGATTCCATCAGTGCTAATGTGATGGCATCCTCGTATTTTATCAGTGAGTTGCACACTTATGTGTGAATAGGTCAAGGCACACAGGCAGATTTGTAAAGAGGGCTGCACTAGGCGAGGAACAAGGGAGAGGAGAAGTGACTTTAGTTCTGTTTCGCATATCAGTGTTATAATTTCATAATATCTACACTCTAATCTGGAGTTATTTTGTGATAAATTTACCTCCTCGTATGTACTTTTATCTCTTTTCAGTTCTTATAAAATATGTGACAAAAATGTGAGTACTATTTTTGTGTCTCTGTTGCTTAATAATGGTGAACTACAGAGTCAACTAATTCTGTACCTTATGCCGATGTTTCACTGACTCAGAAGGCCAGGAGGCTGGATGCCTGTATGTGGAGATTCTGATTTGTCAGGCATGGGTGTGTCTGTGAAATCCATTTTTTGATAAGCTACTCAGGGTGACTGTGACAGTCAGGCAGGGTTTTGAGTCCTGAAGTTCATATTTTTCTTCAATACCTCCATCACCCTTCCCTGAACCTCATGTAGAGACACAGTAACCCTTTTCTTGAGATTGATTAATCTCAGTCATAATATAATTATTGTATTACCTCTTCTACTTTATATTTGCATTTTTTTTTTTTTGAGTTGGAGTCTCACTTTTGTCACCCAGGCTGGAGTGCAGTAGCATGTTCACAGCCATTGCAGCCTCGACCTGATGGGCTTAGGCGATACTTCCTCCTCAGCCTTCCAAGTAGCTGGAGCTACAGATGCATACCACCATGCCTGACTAGTTTTTTTGTGTGATTTACTGTAAAGATGAAGTCTCACCAAGTTGCTCAGGCCAGCCTCGAACTCCCTGGTTCAGACAGTTCTCTCACTTCAGCCTCCCAAAGTGCTGGGATTACAGACTGAGCCACCATTCCTGGCCTATATTTGCATTTTAAGATAGACTCTAAGGTATTAAAATAGAGCAATGGTTCTCCTTTGAGGTCCTGCCATTCTAAGAACCAAGTGGGGTAGTTCTCTTAGTAAAAAAGTTTCAGTCTACTTGCCAAGGCCACTGGGGAGAATAGTGGAGACTTAGTCCATTTGCTACTGCACATGCCATCAGCAATTGGAACCTGGCAGTTGGCTCTTGGTGGCCAGATCCTTGCCTAGGGGCCAAGCTCCACACTTAGACTTTCTGGCTAGAGCTCCCTTTATTTCACACATGTCTGTCCAAACAGTAATGTCCTGAGGGCTACCAGATTAATCTTTGTGTGGGTATGTGTGTGTGTGTGTGTGTGCGCGCGCGCTAGAGTCAGTCCTCTCTCAAAAGTCTATAGACCCTCACAATAAGCCAATCACTTCAGCTCAGACTCCCTTTTTCTTATGGTGAGTTGGGGTTCTCATCAGTTAGCACAGTTCTCAAACTTTACATTACTATTAAAGTCACCTGGGGGGGTGGTGGTTGTGATAGGCAGATGTGGTGACTCATGTCTGTAATTCCAACACTTTGGAAGCCAAGGCAGGAGAATTGCTTGAGCTCAGGAATTCAAGACCAGCCTGGGCAACATAGTGAGACCTCATTTTTACAAAAAATGTTTAAAAATTAGCCAAGTGTGGTGGTGTACTCCTGTAGTCTCAGCTACTTGGAGGCTGATGCAACCGGTTCATCTGAACCCGGGAGTTAAAGACTGCAATGAGCCATGATTGTGCAGTAAATTCCAATCTGGGTGACAGAATGAGACCTCAACTGAAAAAAAAATCACTTGGAGGACCCACAGGTTACTGGGCCCTAACCTCTGAGTTTCTTACTCAGTAGGCACTATGGACTAAATTGTGTGCCCCTAATTTGTATGTTGAAGTCCTAACCCTCTAAGTCTAACCTTAGACTGTGACTGTATTTGGAGGTAGGGTCTTTAAAGAGTAAGGATAAATGAGGCCATAAGGTGTGGGCTCTAATCCTACATAAATGATATCCTTATGAGAAGAGGAAGAAACACTAAGGATGCATGTGTACAGGGGAAAGGCCATGTGAAGACACAGCAGGGTAGCAGCCCGCCATCTGCAAGCCAAAGAGAGAGGCCTCAGGAGAAACCAAATTTGCTGACATCCTGATCTTGGAATTTTAGCTTCCATAACTGAGACAATAAATTTCTGCTGCTTAAGCCACTCAGTCTATGGTATTTTGTTATAGCGACTGATACAGTTGGGATGTTTGTCCCATCAAAATCTCATGTCAAAATGTGATCCCCAGTGTTGAAGAAGGGGCCTAGTGGGATGTGTTGGGTCACAGTGGAAGATCCCTCATGAATGAATTGGTGCCATTTTGCGATCATGAATTCACATGAGATCTGGGTGTTAAAAAGAATCTGGGACCTACCCACTCCTCTCTTGCTTCCACTGTTGCCATGTGATATGCCTGTTCTCCCTTTGTCTTCCTCTATGACTGTAGCTTCCTGAGGCCTCACCAGAAGCAAGGCAGATGCCTGTGCCATGTGGAACCATGAACCAAATAAATCTCTTTCTTTATAAATTATTCAGTCTCAGGAATTCCTTTATAGCAATGCAAAATGGACTAATTTAGGAGGTAAGGAGTAGGCTCAAGATTTTGCATTTTGTTTTTTTTTTTTTTATTTGGATTCTAACTAAGTTGCCGAGTGGGTCTCGAACCCCATGGCTCAGGCAAAACACTAACCACACCCACCCAAGGCGCGGGAATACAGGCTGAGCCACTGAGCCCAGGGTTTTTTTTTGGTCATTGTGGTTTTTATGAGTAAACTCCTATTGGGTGGATGGTATTGGTCACTAGGGTGTCCTGCCAGAACAGGCTTA
>CAUYQG010255319.1:0-15777 GCA_963574415.1 Tarsius wallacei
ACGCCCGGCTAATTTTTTTTTTTTTTGATTTATTGTAGAGAGATGAGGTCTTGCTTGCCCAGGCGGGTCTTGAACCCGCGGGCTCAGGCAATCCACTCACCTCAGCCTCCCAAAGGCGCGGGATTACAGGCTGAGCCACCGAGCCCAGCGTGTTTTTAAAGCAATATCGTTTCCCTTGCTTTATTATTATTATTTGAAATATTTAGCCATATGTTTTGCTGTTATTATTGGTCTGACCCAAAAGACAAGTAAAAATTCAGGTATGGATTAATTTTACTCTAATCTGGAGTTGATGAATTATGCTAAACTATCTGAGTAGGAATTAGATAAGTATCTATATGAAATATTAAGTAAGAAAAAGAAAGAAAGGCACATCCTTCCCCATTTTTGGAAAAAAAGACATCATAGTTGATTCCAGTTTTCAATTCTTCCTATGTAACTAAAATTTTTTCCATCTGTTAATTACTTTGATTTCATCAAATGTATTGTTTTTATCCTTTTACCGTTCTGTGACATCTATCTTTGCTATTTGTCGGCAGTTAGTCCTTCCTGCAAACCGCGAAACACCATAAGATTTTGTGGAGTGCCTTCAGAACGGAGTCTTCAGCTTATCTATACTTTGTGAAGATATAATGAAGGAACAGCATTGAGCTTTGAAGGCTGACAAATGTCACTTCTGAGTAAAGCTGCAGCTCCAAATCTTATATAAACTGTTAGACTGGTTACTCCACTAGAAAGGAGATGAAATTTGTTTGCTGGGTTCTTAGTTGGTTCCCAGCTTACTACGTTACATATTCTCAAGGTATTTTAAAACAAAACAACAATAAATATTAAAAATATTCAGTCCAACTAATTGAATTCAATCTCCTAATTGAATTCTGAGTGGAGAAGAAAAAAAAAGGATGACAATCTAGAAAAACTTGGTGGGGCACATGGTTTGGACATTTCCTTCCTGCCAGTATTGCCCAGGGGACAATACTGAACTCACGGGGCACCGCCAGAGCCTGTTTTTTGCTGTGGCTTCCTGTCTGTTGCAGTTACTTATCTTTTTCCTATGTTTAGGGAGCTCTTCTGCTGCTCATTTTCCAAGGATACTCATACCAGGAGCCTCAACTGTTATCTGGCAGTTTCCTGAATCTCCTCCTTCAGCTTCCCGGAGGGAACGTTTTACTTTCCCATGAGAAACCACCACATGGACTGTCAACGTCAGGCAGCTGCTGCTGAGTCACAGGTAAGACTTGATTGAGGTCACCTTGCTCAGAACATTGGGCCAGCTTCTGAGGAAAGGGTGTCAGCCTTTACACATGGAAGAGATGGCCCAAAAGAATAACAATACCAATTCATAACTACTATTAAATGTGTTATTTGTATAATGCTTAGAACAGAGCCTGTCATGCGGTGTTTGATAAAAGTAAAACAAATTAGGAGACAAGTGAGACCACGAGGGTCTCAGGAGTTAACATTACAAACAAGGGTTTATGGAGGTGAGTTGAATAGTGACACCCCCCAAACTCACGTTCACATGGAACCTCAGCGTGTGATATTATGTGCAATAAGGGCCTTTGCAGATATAATTAGAGTAAAAATCAAGATGAGCTCATACTGGATTAGTGTGGGTCTTCAATCCAGTAAAAGTGTCCTTATAAGAGACAGGCGAGGAGAAACACAGGGAGAAGGCCATGCGAAGATGGCAGCAGAGATTGGAGTGATGCTTCAAAAAGCCAAGGAATGCCAAGGTTTGCCAACAACCACCAGAAACTAGGAGAGAAGCATGAAATATTTTCTCCCTCAGAAACTCCGAGACAGCTCTGCTGACACCTTAGTTTCAGACCTTTGTTCATCAGAATTGTGAGAGAATATATTTCTGTTGCTTTAAGCCACTCAAAATGTGGCCACGTGTTGTGGAAGCTCTAGGAAACTAATACATATTTCTATATTGTTTGTACAAATTTCATATTTGTCAGATTACAGAAGAATACAAAGCAAGTTTTTTTCCTGGAGGGGTAGGCTGAAAGAGTGTTTCCATCTACAAATATTCTTGTGACCTTACTTCAGATACACTTTTATATTCAAAGTATATCAATGCATTGAACAGACATAGCAGTCTAATAAAGGACGTATTTGAAGTTTTCTCACAACCCTTCTCTGGAAGTTACCTTCTGTGAACCTATGCAGTCGTATGTGTAATGTGTGACCTTGCCCTTCTCCAAGAGCCACAGATATTTGCCCCGATGATTAACCCCAGACTTCCTAGGCTAACTGAAGTCTTTTCAATAGTACTTTGAAATTGCAAAAACAGTGGTTGATTTTTGCTGGTTGCCTAAATGAAGGACATATCAAGTCAAGAAGATGAATTCACCATCTAAAAAGGTAGAAAATTTGCAGAGAGAGAACAACAAAAAAAAGCAAGCAGATACACAGAGATAGGACAAAAATGTATATATAATCCTAAAGAATAAGGGACCAAGAGGTTAACCTCCTTGGTTTCTAATTCGAATCACTGAAGATCCTCACAGTGAATTCATTACCATTAAGAGGTAGTTAGAGGGTAGTGGTTCAGAGTGGGAGCTGTGAAGCCAGACTACCTTGAGTGAGTTACTTCATCCTCAGTTTTCTCACTGTATTGGGAATAATAGTACCTCCTTCAAAGAGTTGTTCTATGAATTAAGTGTCAAAAATATTTAGGATGAATTAATGTAAATCAAGCACATTAATTGAAGAGCTTAGAAGTGTATGCACTCAGAAGTGTTGGCTTTTACTGTTATTACCCCAGCCCCATAAAATGACTTTAAAAATGTATCATGCATCTAGCATCATTTTAATGGTTATAAGTAAATAAAACACGTATGTGCTTTTCCCTACATGTCTATAATTTCAGCTTTGCAATAACAAAGCTGAAAATCAGTAATAGCAGAGGAAGGTCATTTTTTCCTTCCTGGCAATATTTTAAGTCAATAAGCATCCTAAAATACCAAGTAAATAGTAAAGAGCTCCTTAGCTTCTGTTTATTGGGGACATGTTTGCTTTACCTAGCTGTTCTCTTTCAGTATGCATGGTTGGCACAGTCTTATTTCATTACATCAATGTGTAAGGCAAGTCAGAGTGCCTACTCTGGTTTAAAGAGAACTACTGTGTAAGAGAAAGAACAAAAATGTTATTTTAAAAGCCTGTTATCCTGGGAGACGCAATAGGTTGAGTTTGCTGGCTTAGGAGGAAGGCAGAATTCCTATTAAGAAGACAATTGCACCCCTGTTTAGAAAAATATGTGAACAGACTTTGTTCCTTTGGATCAGGTTCAAACAAAGAAGAGTTTAGTATTTGCATTAAAAAAAACCAATTTTTAGTTTGCTCCCAAGTCAATGATAGAGACTCAGATACTAAGATGTTGGAGAAATCTTGGAATAGAAAAGGTATGGACCCAGCAAGACTCTAGCAGATCCTGAAGAGAAATTGCTAGAGATGACAGAATGGCTGAGAGGCTTTGGAACAGTGACACAGTTATTATTCTACTTAAAGTTATTGCCTTTTTTGTTCTTGGCTGTAAATTCCATCCATTACTCCCAAATTTTCAGCAAAATCTGTTATGCATTGCAGGCTCCAAGGTGCAGCTGGTTAGAGCCAAATAATTATAGCAGCTATATGGGTTACAAAGGAAGCTGACTTGAGACAACTGTTATGTGAGAATCTTTTGATTTGATGCTAAATACTAGAGACATCTTTCTTCAATCTTATAACCATAATACAACCATCACACCTAGAAATAATTGATCATAGTTTCTTAATATCATCAAATATTCTATCAGTGTTCAAATTTTACTGATTGTCTCATATTTATTATTCATTATTTAATTTAATGTATTTGTTTTAATAACTATCCAAAGATCACATTCCCTCCCCTTCTTGTTTTTTCCATATAATTTATTTCTTTAAAAATATTTTTTAAATATTTGTATCCTGCAAAGTTTCCCATAGTTTGGATTCCTGTTGTTTGTAAATAGGTTGTCTCCTCTATGGCCTATAAATGGCAGTTAAATCTAGAGGCCTGATCCTATGTAGCTGTACTTCCATTAAGAGACACACACACACACACACACACACACACACAAAATGCCTGACTGGTTGTGTTTTTGTGTTATTAGCAGCCACTAATGTTCATTGCCTAGGTTATATTTCAAGAATTTGAAAATGGTAAATGTCACACTGTATTTTGTCTCTATTATGTATTATCTAAAATACTTCCAGGAAGTGAAATTTTCCCTTATTAACTATTTGCTTACTTTAAGGTAGTTCAAATATAAAAAGAAGGTTAAATCCTTGATTTTTTTTTCTTTAGGTACCAGTGTCAGAGTAATGATTTAGCTCCTTAGTATTCTTCAAAAGTGACACCGAAGTTGGGTTTTTTTAGTGGTGTTATCTTATTAATTTAAGCGTATTTGATATGTTTCAATACATTATAGTTATTTATCTTTTTAAGGTGGTCCATCCTTACCCAAAGGAAGCTTCTTCAAGTTGGTTATCAGTCCTTTTATGATAGCCATATTGCTTTTCAGTATAAGAACATGTTTCATGATTAGCTATTGTATTTTCTGACTTAGAACTTCAAGCAACCATTTCTAAAAGACGTAACTGTGCCTTTTAGTGGAAAATGGTATTAGAGACCCAAATGAGGTGCAGGAGTACTCATTTCTGCTTGTTTTCAGGACTTTTTAGTGGACAGTTAGGACATTTTAAGAAAGATAAATTACATCATGAGCTCATTCTGATATTGATAATTCAACATCTATAGGATTTTTACTTAACCTTACAGATCCCCTTTCTCTCATACATGAAACCATCAGAAATGCCAAGAAAATTACTTATTTGCTTGATCTCATAAAACACATACAGTCGGCCAGGCTCGGTGGCTCATCCTGTAATCCTAGCACTTTGGGAGACCGAGGTGAGTGGACTGCCTGAGCCTGCGGGTTCAAGACCAGCCCAGGTAACTTGGTGAGACCTTGTCTCTACAATTAAAAATAAATAAAAAATAGCCGGGCGTGGTAGCACGCGTCTGTAGTTCCGGCTATTCGAAAGGCTGAGGCAGAAGGATCACTGGAGCCCAGAGGTTCGAGACGGGGGGGGGCCCGTGAGCGGGTGTGCCACTGCACTCCAGCCTGGGCGAAGGTGTGAGACTCCAACTCAAAAAAAAAAAAAGAAAAGAAAAGAAAAACATACATGCAGTCTGAGAATAAGAACAACACCATCAATAACAATCTAGGTGCTGAAATCAATATAAAATATTTTATAGTTCTTTTAATCGTTAGGATGTATTCCAGTAAGAATGTGCAATTAAATCACCGTGTTCTAGTTCTTTGGCATAGTTTCTATCTGTATAATTATTCCACCAGCTTAATGAATAGTAAGGTTTATTATTTCACTTCAGTTTTCAAGTTGCCAGCAAGGCTTTCCAGATCCTACCTGTGCTCTTCAGCTTCATGACGTAGATGCCACCACTCTACTTTTTAATAGATGTAGACACTATTCCATCTGTACTCAAATGAGTTCCTGCTAGAAGGAATGGGCACAATTCTTTCATCTGCAAGATATCAAGGGCTCTGGGCTCATGAAGTTTTCCTATAAATTATGACAGAGACTTTGTACATATTCTTTTCTGGGTAACATGGAAGACTAGTTTGTGTACTTTTATATAAATAAAATTTATATCAAGTCATTATGCTTTTACATTTTATTGGATATATTTAAAACAATGATTTGGCAGTTTTATTTTTAAACGTTTTGAAAATCATGTTCTTGACAACTCTAAAGTTATGATAAAAACTTAGACATCAACTGTGAAATGTGTGATAGAGGAACACACTTTTTAGAAAACAGACAGTGGATTTGTGAGCAAAAGGTTTGAATTCCATTAACCTACATTACATTTGACAAGGTCCTAATTGTCAAAATTCAAGACAATGGGGTTTAAAAAGATGAGAGAAAACAATGGGAGAGAATCAAGAGAAGAATATTTTGATATCAACTGAAATGTATTTAAATAATGTGGAAGAGTTAAGCAGTGGCTTGATCACAGCTTACCACAACCTCGACCTCCTGGGCTCAGGCGATTCTCCCACCTCTGCCACCTGAGTAGCTGGGACAACAGGTGTGAGCCACCATGTCCAACAAATTTTTTGATTTTTTTGTAGAAAGGAGATCTTACTATGTTGGCTAGGCTGGTGTCAGACTCCTAGACCCAAGCAATCCTCCTGCCTTGGCCTCCCAAAGTATTGGGATTACAGGCATGGACCACTGGGTTCACCTGTAAATTACTTTAAAATGTAAAGCATATTTCTGGGAATGAAAAGAGAGTGAATTTTGATTCCAATTCCCCTAATCCTAGAAGTGATCATTGAACTTTTGACATTGATGATTATGTCCCCTGCAGAGTAGCTGATAAGTCAGCAATGTTTGAGTCTAACTTACATTATTAAATAATTGCATTATAATTTACAGAGTAATGGACTCTAAAAAATGCTTCTTTCCCTTTGATCAGTTTTTTAAAAATTATAAAACATTATTATTAAAACTTAACAATCAAATAGAGATATAGAGATATCACTTGCTCAGAGGAATCCATCGTGGTCATACAAGAACAGGAACAGGAAGCATTAGCTCATGGAGTCAGAAGTTATGACCAATGTATCCAGAAATAGGACAAGGCCAAGGTGGAGCTTATCAAGCAGTCTTATTTGTAGTTGTCAACCTGGTGTAAGTGTGTGTTTGTGACCCTGTCTGCTACTGAGTCATGCTTACAAATAAAAATATATTAATAACTCCAAATGCTTTATACGTCTTATAAATCCTACCAGTGGTGTTCCAAGAAATAACAAGCTTAAGAAACAAAATAAATCCCTAAATTGACAATTTCCATGTGTGACTCTGCATAGTGCTATTAATCTTGCTAGGAGATTTGAGTGTTATGTTGTTTAAATATAAACTATTGTTCACTGATGTTTATAAGAGTTTGCGTATTTGCTGTAGGAGTCAGTTCTTTGTAAATACTTGTAAATTTATTGTTTCTTATTTACTAAGTAAATTTTTAACTATTCATAATAATAAGCATATCTTATTTTTGTATCCAGAAGATAAACATCTTTCAGAAATTTGGCAATATTATTTTCATTGTTTGCTAGCCAGGCAATCATCCGAATGCTGATTTGATTTTTTTTAATGAGAAAAAGGAAGAATATGTAAAGATATTAAGTAAATTCTGTACTTGGGTTCAATATTTATTATAAATGAATTCTAATTTATAAATCACTTAAGAGTCTGACAACTTGACAAGTCAGTCTACAGAATTCTGATCACTTTTTGGGGAATGAATAAAACTGGCCCTGTGGTGCACAGTATAAGAGAGGCTGAAATCCTGCCTCCTGTAAGGCAATGCCTGAAGCACCCAACTAGTTTCCTTGACATCTGAACCTAAGTCAACTTGATTTTCTACCAGAGAAGGCAAACTATTAAAAAATGTATTGAACACAAACAAAACCATAAGACTGAAAATGTTTTATGGTATTTTTTTTTTAAGTTTTCAAGCAAAGTTAATTTAGACAGTAAATTGGAGAGAAAGATTTACTTCCCCAAGGTAGGGGAGGGGGCCAAAGCCAAGAAACATGGTGGCCATAGCTCAAAGAGCCATGTGGACACACCGGAGTTTAACATAGCAATAGGCAAAAAAGTTTTTTTTTTAAGAGAAGAAAAAATGATCTTTTATTCAACCCTGTCTTCTGATAAATCACAAGGTCCTACTGATTAGACCTTGAACATATTTTTTGAATCTATTTTTTTCTATCCACTAATTGTCACTTAGAAGCTTTTTTAAAAAGGTAGGTCTTCATTATTTCTCTGCTGAATCATTGTAGTTGAACCCTAGTCTTTATTCTTGACCTCCAACTCCAGTCTACCAGCTACAGTACATTATAACATCTTGGAAATGACAGATTGTGGGCAAATGATCAAATCGTGTCTATGTTTAAACCCCTTGTGTTGTTCACTCAGTTCTTGAAGGTCAAATCGCAAGCATGTTAACATGTCATAAAAGGCACTTTGTGATCTGACCCAATGCCAATTGGCTAACCTTGTATGCGCCAACCTTCTGTCCCATCCTGTTGACCTCTGAGTCATCCATCAGAGGCCACACAGGAGCTTTTTTAATGCTGTGTGCTCCTTGCTACCCTGGCACAATTGGTTACTCTGCTCCATGTTTCTCTCTGCCTCACACGGGTTTTTACTGTTGCATTTACCAAACTGAATTCTATTTCTTTGCATATATTTGTGTTCTATATTAGATTATTTATGTACATCTTGATGGCAAGGCCTCTTCAACTTTGTATTCCTATCACCTAGATGAATAGAATAGTATTTGTGATAAACAGAAGATATTCAATAAATACTTGCTTAATTGAGTTGATTTAGTATGACTGAAGAGGTACAAAATCTAACAATTTTGGTTCTTGTATGTCAGGAGCTATCTGATGTGTAGGTTTTTTTTTTTTTAATTATTATTTAGTTGCTACTGGTAACATCGAATTGTTAAGAATTAGCCAGAGGCATGAAGAAATTACTTGCAAAAGCACAATTGCTCTTATGTTCTTAGGATTAAAGTAAACACAATGATAATGGTAATAATAATATCTGTGAAGAGCAGCATACCTTCTAGGTAAGACCTTTGAGTGTCTTTTGACAACAGGTAGGATCCTGGAGGATTCTCAATGTCTTATGTTGCCCTTTCCGTAGATTGCAGTGTGATAATTTTCCTCTTAATCAGGCTTAGTTCTGTCCTCACAGGAGACCACAGCGTATTTAGCTATATACTTTTTTTAACAATTTAAAGTATTTCCTTTTCACAGTCATAAGGTAATGCAGGTTAAAACTACAATGGGATATACTACATGCCCCAGAATGGCTAATTAAAAATTTATTTACATCTACTTCATCATTCCATGGCAAAGTATTCCTCATATTATGCTTGACTTTTTCTCCCTTTTTTTCTAATATGTGTCATGCCATTTCTCTTCCTCCTCCTCCTCCTCCTCCTCCTCCTTTTCCTTATTCATTTATTATTGCCGTTTGAATTTGCGATTTCTGGATCAGCTATTTTCAAGAATTTCCTGTAGGGGCCAGGATAACAATACACACTTAGAGATTTTTATGTTTCTAATGCTGTATCTTTCTTTTCTGTAGTCACAAAGTCAATTGATTTTCTCCAGTTTGTTTAATCTACATGTTTCCTTGTGAAGTTTTGCCTCTTTGCATATATGAGGGGAAACCCAATAAAAGCCAGAATTTATTCATTAAAAAAGTGTGTTTATTTTTACATGTTTAAGCTTCAGTCACCTTCAAAGTACTTTCTATTTGATACAATACACCTATCTAGATACTTTTTCTACTGCTCAAAACAGTTTTGAACTCATCAATTTTGGTGCCTTTTAGTCCGTTTTTTTGTTTGTTTGTTTCACCTCTTCCATATTAGTAAAACATTTCCCTTTGAGGACTTTTTTCATCGGGGAAACAAAAAAATGTTGCTCTGGGTGAGATCAAGGAATAGGAAGGGTGGAGTACGGGGGTCATGCCATTTTTGGCCAAAAGCTGTTGAACACTCAGCGTGGTGTGAGCAGATGTGCTCATAAATCACCCATCATGAAACGGGCAAACGCATTGAAAGAATTAAAAAAAAAAAATCACTGAAGCAGAATGCAGTCTGTCACAACATGCAAGCCAATGGGCTCCTAGAAGAGTGGTCCCCAACTTTTTGGTCATCAGAGAATGAGTTCGTGGAAGACCATTTTTCCACTGATGGCAGAGGTTGGGGGTTGGGGGATTAGGGATCACCAGGCGTTAAATTCTCCTAAGGAGCATGCAACCTAGATCTTTTGCACGCGCAGTTCACAGTAGGGTTCCTGCTCCTATGAGAATCTAATGCCTTGGCTGATCTGACAGTAAGTGGAGTTTTGCTGCCCCTCTCCCTACTCACTTCCCATTGTGCAACCCTGTTCCTAACAGGCCACAGACCAGTATTGGTGCGCAGCTTGGAGGTTGGGGACCTCTGTCCTAGAACACTTACCTAGGACGGAAAGCCTTGTACTACAAGGGGCCCACCCTCCAAAATAATTTCGTGTTTTCTGAGCCCACCCTCACTTTTGGACCTTTTGTCAACCAAAGAGGGTCCAGGACTAGGCTGGAGGTGGCAAGGAGGGCCTTTTGCCACCTCCAGCCTAGTCCTGGACCCTCTTTGGTTGACAAAAGGTTTTTGCCCTCAAGAGGGATTATTCGCCTTTAGAAAGCAAATGTTTTAGTGCATGTGCTTTATGATATCTATTACTACTGGACTCCCTCTCTTGAACTTCTCTTCCTTTGTGTATCCTGGGTGATAAGTGTTTTTGGCATCTGAACGTAACAGTTTTGGTGCAGAAAGCCACAACAGCATTGTAGGTATATTTAAGAACAGAATGTATATAAGGATTTTAGAAGTGGTAGATCTGAGAAATTAAACCATCACTTCAAAAAGATGGGGTCTTATCATCAGTGAGAACTGCTATAATCAAAGACAGTACGTACAATGGGAGAGTTGGAAATAGAAGGTTTAGAAGGTGTTTGGGGTTAGGAGACACCCAGAGGTGACAGATTCAAGAAAACAGCACCTAAAGAGAGGGACATTAGTAGAAATTGGGAGCAGAATTCCTTGATGAAGGTAACTTCTTCGCTGGAGACAGAGAAGGAACTGTAGAAGAGTAGAACTGATGGTAGGTGCTTTTGTGAACGGTTAGGGTCGGAAATTCAGGTAAGGACTGGTACCAGTAGTGTCATACATTATAGCAAGAGAGGAAGGAACTCCTGAACTGAGAAACTGGGAAAGCTACTCCCTCCCTCATTCAAGATATTCTCCTTCTAATTTAAAAAATGCCAACGCCTTAAATATGATTAACAAAGCAATGGTGTAACAAGAACATCCACATAAAACTACTCTAGGAAAAGAAAGGGGCAAAAAAGTAACTTAAAATAGACAGAAAACTTCCTTGAAGACTAAGAGCCCTCACTAAAAAATTGTTCCAAAACAGACTTTCAACGTGAATAAAGGAGAAAATGTGATCTAATTATAGCTGGAAAAAAAGACAATAAAATAAATAAATACAAGCTCTCAGGGGAGACATGTCCAAAAAAAGGAAAACGATGGCCAGGAAGTGATAGTCAATACAAGGTTGTGAAATGGTAATTGGTAAAATTTAGGAACGAAATAGGAGAAATAGAATCAATTCATAAGTAAATACTAAGCTACAAGGAGCATAAGGGAAAGCAGACACCATGGAAAGCACAGTAAGACATAGAGTATGTACATGGGAAAAGTAAAGGAAACGAAAGAGAAACAAGCAAGCAAAAAACAAATTTTTTTAAGGAGAAAAAGTGAATGTTATAAAAAGCAGGCAAAAATGATCCAAAATATGAATAATTGTAGTTCCTCCAATCAGAGAAGACCAAAAGAATGGATACAAACTTTAGAAAATGCTTTTGAAGTAAGATTTAACTTTTTATATTGAAAGCTATAGCCAAGATCTGAGAAAACCGTCCCATAATGATCAATATCAAGACTGCCAACATAAGTTAATAGATACAGCCTAATAACACATCCCGCAAACACTAGACATATTTTATTAACATTAGTAACCAACTTTGGGCATCGTGGAAAAAAATATTCTGTCATTTTAAAGGGAAAAATGCCAAGTTGGCATAGCTATAGTCAATGCTAATGGAAATGAAAAGAAAGCTTGAGCTAAGAATTTTAAATCCAAACAAGCTGTCCTTCAAGTGTCAAGTTTACAGGCAAACATTTCTGCAAATTTAAGGACTCAGGAAATATTGTTCATATTAGGTCTTACTAAAGCATCTCCCAGAATATATGATTCAACCAACCAAAAGATAATCAGGGAAACTTCAGCAAAAGTACTGAGATGAACACTGAATATATGAAGTGTCTTCAAAAAGTTCAAAGAAAATGCATATTATGAAAAAAACTGTGTATAGATTTCAAATTTTTGTGTGCCAAAATAAACTTGTACTAATTTTATGTCTAAACAGGATCTAGTATGAGGTATTAAGAAGGATAAGACTTCAATTTTTAAAAACCCTACCAGGGCAATATGAATTCTCCTAAAGTTGAAACAAGAACAAACATCAAATGTGCACTGAAGCTTGGAATGGAAGAATGGCGAAATCATTGATGTTTTATGAAAGGATTATGGGGACAATGTCCAAGAAGAAATGAGTAGTTTAAAAATTAGTAACTTTTGTTTTAAGAAAGGAAGACACAATGTTGAAGATGAAGCTCAAAGCAGCAGATTATTCATATCATTTGCTAGGAAAAAATTAATCTTTTTTGTGCCCTAATTGGAGAGGACTGAAGATTAACAGCAGAAAAAATAGCCAACACCCTAGACATCTCAATTGATTCAGCTTACACAGTTGACTGAAAAATTAAAGTTGCACACATTTTCTATTTGATGACTGCCAAGACTGATGCATCCTGATCAGCTGTATACAAGATCAGAGCTTTCAATGAAAACCTTAAACAAACGGGATCAAGATACTGAAGAATTTCTTTGGAGAATTGTAACAGGAGATAAAACATGGTTTTATCAGTATTATCACAGAGAAAAAGCACAATCAGAGCAATAGCAGCCAAAAGGTGGAAGTGGTCAAATTAAAGCCAAAGCGAACCCATCAATATCAAGGCTGTGGCAACAGTTTTGTTTTGCAATGCTCAAGGCATTTCTCTCGTTGACCTTGAGAACCAAAGAATGATAATATCTGCTTATCATGAGAGTGTTTTGAGAAAGTTAGTCACAGCTTTAGCAGAAAAATGCCCAGAAAAGCTTCACCAGAGAGTTGTTCTCCATCTCAACAATGTTCCTGCTCATTTCTGTCATCAGACAAGAGCAATTTTGTGAGAGTGTTGATGGGAAATTATTAGGTATCCACTTTACAGTCCTGATTTGGCTCCTTCTGACTTTTGTTTTTGATTTGTTTCCTACTAAAAAAATATTGAATGGGCATCCATTTTTCTTCAGCTAATGATACAAAAAAGACTGCATTATTGTGGTTACATTCTGACGACCTTTAGTTCTTTAGGGATGGACTTCATGACTGATATCATCACTTACAAAAGTGTCTTGAACTTAATGGGGCTTATGTTGAGACATAAAGTTTATATTTTAATATTTATCTCTTATTTTCATTTTTATAAACTTTTTAAAGTCCCCTCATATGTAAAAGTAGACCTAAGACTAAAACAAGTTCTAACATAAAGATCACAAAGTAAAATGTAAATATGAACATTGTATTTATATAAGCCTTTACTTCTGAAGTTTATGTTTAAATTGTCATTTTTATATTTTTTATTCTAGTGGCTGCCCTTATAATGAGCATTTTACATAATATCCTTAAATTCCCTATTTTCAGATAGTAGCTATTGATTCCTACCTGCTATGAATGTCACGTGAATTATCCTTTAACTTTTTCCTCCTCTCTTTGCTCCCTAGCTTTTGCCACCCAATTTTAGCCAACAGTATTTTCACTTGTTATGGCCTAAATTGTGTTGTCCCTAACATTTATATATTGACATTCTAGCTTTCAGTACCTCGGGATGCAACACTATTTGGAGATAGGGTTCTTATGGGGTATTTAAATTAAAAGGAGCTCTTTATGGCAGGCTGTAATCTAATCTGACTGGAGTCCTTGTAAGAAGAGGAAATTTGGACATGGGGAGACACTTGAAACATTTGCACACACAGAGCAAAGGCCGTCTAAAGACACAGTGAGGGGGCAGCCATCTGCCAGTCAATGAGAGAGGCCTCAGGAAATACCAAACCTGTTGACACCTTGATCTTGGACTTCTGGCCTCCAGAACAGTGAGAAAAGACATTTCTGTTGTTTAAGCCACCCAAACTGTGGTATTTTGTTATGGCAGTTCCAGAAGCCTAATATACCTGTTCTTAGTTGACCCGTATACTCTATACTCTTAAGATTCATATGGTGCCTACACAATAAAAAAGTAGAGTAATATGACAACGAAGTATGCCTGCACATCTGCCATATTGGTATATATAAATGTGCTTCATTTTCTCTATAAAATTACAGATTGCATCAAAATTAAAATCTCCTTCTTATTGAAAGGATACAAATATGAATGAATGACATGTTAGGATTTCCATACCAAAGAAAGCACTGTGCTAGACAAAAGACGTGTTTACATTATACTGGAAAAGACTACAATACATCCACAATGAAAATACAATAGTCATGGCTATCTCTGTATTTGACAGTGAATATTTGCGCACCTGCCAGTCTTGACAGACGACCTTCCTGTTCTTCACCATATCCATCCTACTTTTGTGGATTCCTGTTTCAGTTTTGCTGACAGTAGTTGCTTTTGGTACATCTGTAATTTAAGTTTGCAGAATTTTTTTTCTGTCTCTTAATTTCATAAACTATGTTTTGTGGATATGTGCCTTGATTGTTGTCTCCTTTATAATTTGAATTATTTTTTGGAAGAAAGTAGGAATATTCAGTACTGAGCAGATGACACAAACTACCAGAAGCTTGCTTTATTTTTAATGTTTCTGCATTGGTAAGACTTCTAAGGTAAAATTAAACAGAATGCTGACAGCAGGAACTTTTGCCTTGTTCCAGACTTTAATGAAAATACTTCTAAAGTCTCACCACATGAGTGTAGGTTCTTGATAAATATTCTTTATCAGGCTTGAGTCCCCATTCATTTCTAATTTACTGAAGTTTTAAAATGACAAATGACTGCGGTGATCAAATGACTACTTATAAGCCCTCTCTCCAATAATCTCACAATGTTGTGGATTGCACTATTGCTGAAACTTCTGTTCTTGAGAATATTCTTGTTATTCTTGAGATATATCTTATTTAGCAAGAAGGAGTGATTTTTTAATATGTTGTTATATTTCTTTTTGTATTTAATGTATTTAATATTACAGACTAATATTGTGATATCCATCTTTAATATTTTTGCTCTTGTCTTTTTGTGGTTTTTATTCAATTACATAATAACCTTATAAATTATGATAGATAGCTTTCCATATTGTTTCTCAGTCTTTAAGTGAGTATGTATAAGCTAGGATTTATCTGTTACATGTAAAACTGCCTAATACTTTTCTTCCTTCCTTCTTTCCTTCCTTCTTTTCTTCCTTTCTCTCTTCTTTTTTTCTTCCTGAAGGAGTAAACATAAAAGGAATTTTTGATTAAAAATTTATCATTTCTAATGTTTATCAGTATATCTATGCTTCCTATCTTCCTTGAGTCAATTTTGGAAGTTTGTATATTGTTTATTGCTGTTGTTATTATATAAGTTGCTTGTTTTACTCAAGTTTTAACATTTGAATGGCATTAAAATTGTTTATAGTTCCATTTTAAGATTTAAAACATTCTCTGTTGTATCTGTAGTTATACTCTTTTTTTTTTTTTTTTTTTTTGAGTTGGAGTCTCACTCTGCCACCCAGACTGCAGTGCAGTGGCACGCTCCCGGCCACTGCAGCCTTGACCTGCTGGGCTCCGGTGATCCTTCCACTCAGCCTTCTAAGTAGCTGGAACTACAGGCGCGCGCTACCACATCTGGCTAATTTTTTTATTTATTGTAGAGATGAAGTCTCGCCAAGTTGCCCAGGCGGGTCTCGAACCCGCAGGCTCAGGCAATCCACTCACCTCGGCCTCCCAAAGTGC